>BQNB010044051.1:0-30390 GCA_026074375.1 Tanacetum coccineum
GTGGTACCTATTCTAATATCCTTTGTATCATATGTATATAATATAACTCAGAAAAACCAAAAATATTTTTTTATTTTTATAAAAAAATTTCAAAAACAAAATACAAAATTAAAAAAAATAAAAAATAAAATAAATTTTTTTCAAAAAGAAGTTTTCAAAAGGCATGTCTTCTGAAAATCGATAACATTTACGGTCTTAGAAATGTCATTCAACAATGATACGAGCCTGTAAATGAAGTTCGAGCAGAAGTTTCTAATGTTATCAAAACATGCCAAATGGCTTGCTATTATTTCATATAGTAACCCGCTTTTCACCTTGAGGAAAACATGTCGTCTAAAAGTCAGTTGTTCCTAACAACGAGAATTTATTCTTGGGCATGGTCTACTTTATGACCATGCAATGGCTGTTGATTACTTCAGATCAACACCCGTGCTTCATGATAATGGTGTCTGTAGACAACACTTCAGGCCCCGCTTCTCAAAGAAAAGAAGAGTGTACGCTTCAGTGCGCTTTATCTTCAAAAGAAGAGAAATCTTCTTGTATCCTAAGTAAATACTTAAAATCATAAAAACACAAAAAGATTTTTTATTTTTATTTTTATTTTTATAAAATTTTAGAAAAACAAAAGAGAAAAATATAAAATCAGAAAAACCAAAAAGATTTTCATTTTATAAAACCTTTATAAAAACAAAAGAGAAAAATATAAAATCAGAAAAACCAAAAAGATTTTCATTTTATAAAACCTTTATAAAAACAAAATACAAAATTAAAAAAAATGAGAAAAATACAAAAAGAAGTTTTTCAATGGCATGTCTTTTGCAAACGATAATATTTACGTCCCTAGAAATGTCTTTCAATAAAGACACGTGGACATAAATAAAGTTCGTGCAAAAGTTCAAATGTTTTTCAAAACATGCCATATGGTTTGCTATTATTTCAGATAGTAACCCGCTTTTCACCTTGAGGAAAACATGTCGTCTAAAAGACAGTTGTTCCTAACAACGGGAATTTATTCTCGGGCATGGTCTACTTTATGACCATGCAAAGGCTTGTGATTACTTTGCATCACAACCCGTGCTTCCTATATCCATAAGTGTACGTTTCAGTGCATCTATGTGAATAAATAAGAGAAATCTTATTTATATTGGTGTTTGTTGTTTTGTCACATACAAAATCATTCCATCATCTGAAAATAATTTTCAAGATACATTTGACTTCTCAAACAATGTCTACAGCTCTTTAAATAGAAAACGGGTCATTGTTTGAGGGGGAGAGAATGTCAAATTTCTTTGTCATGATCAAATGAGTTGTAAAAAGGGAAAAAGATTTTCAAACGATAACGTAATATCTCTTTCTGTGTTACTTGTTTTATACCTTTAGGGTGTAGTTTGCTAAATTATGTCTATAGGTATGAGAGTATAAAACATTAAGGACCATGTGTGCTATTTGTTTAACTTGAATATACCTTATAAAACCTAATTTGCAAGATTAATAAGTAGTGTTAAGATGAGGGGCCAAATGTGTCAAAGTTAAAATTGGTTTATAACAATACCACCCCCACCCGTCCCCATCACTATTCACATAGATGTCATCACGTTTGGTTTCACTATTCTCCACACACACAAACACACTCAAACAAGCAAAGTCACTCAGTTTCATCTCTAAGGTATAACTTAAATTTTGATCATCATCACCTAATCAACTCGAATCCCAAAGGAATTGATAGTTTTTGCCACTCTTGATCACAATAGCCCTAATTATAAAATTAGGGTTCTTAAAATCAAAAAGTGGTTAAATCTTCAAATTGATTGAGGGCTTTTGTAGTGTTAGGTGTAATATATGTATAGGTTAATCAAGTTTTATCATTCGTTGTGATTTAATCATGTTCTTGACTGTTTTGTGTTCGAAAATATAGAAATATGCAAAATAATGTAAAAATATTATGTGTTTTTGTGTGGAATTGTTGCAACCATAGTTTTCCTGGATATGCTAGGGTAGGTGGTCATGTTTCTTGAGATCAACAATGTTAAATTGTTAATTGTTAGAATCGATCAATGTAAACCTTAATAAAACCGGCAGATCAAAATATGCATGAATCGAACGAGCATAAAAACGTATGAACCGAACGAGTGATTAGTAGTGTGAACCGATCGAGAGATATAAAATGAGGACCGAACGAGTGTAGTGTAGAGTGAATCGATCGAGTGATTTATAATGTGGACCGAACGAGTGTCAGTGTAAAGGGAACCGATCGAGTGATTTGTAATACGGACCGAACGAGTGAAAGACTATTAGGACCGAACGAGTGAATCCTATTGAGGACCGAACGAGTGGATCCAGTATGGATCGAACGAGTGAATCATCGTAAGGACCGAACGAGTGAATACTAGTGAGGACCGAACGAGCGACTGATAGTGAGGACCGAACGAGTGACTGATTGTATGGACCAAACGAGTGATTGAAAACATGGACGAACGATAGACTAAAAATTAGTTTTTGAGGACCGAACGATGTTTGAATATAAGGACCGAACGAGTGTTTGATTATATGGACCGAACGAGTGACATTTAGTGCAAACCGATCAAGGTGTTTCTTGAGGACGAACGAGTGAAGAAGATTATCAACATAACCAACATTTATAGACAATAACACACTTTAGATCAATATTTTATTCTAACTATTATTCAATATAACAAATCTCTTAGTTTAAAATAGACTTAAAAAGTCTTGACAAAACCGTTGTTTAACTGCATTCAACATTTTATTGTTAGAATAGGATGCCTTGTCACATACGCTATTAGTCTATCTAAGATGATTGATCTTCAAAAGTGCTAAAAAGTCATAAAGGTTCTCATGAATGAATGATTGTGTCTCCTTATAAACTGCACTCACTCTTTCTTAAACAGACTCATAGAAATCTCAATAGCAGATCAGATCGCTTTGGATGATGCGTTAGTTGCTCCTGCTGACCGACTTAAGATTGGTAAATGTAATCTTCATTTAAGCTCGGATGTCACATCAAAGGAAGCAACTCTTCAAGTAGCAACGATGTGTTAAAGCGCACTCTTTCTACAAGCATTCCAAGTAACTGCTGATGCTCCAGAGATCTATATGCAAGAATTCTGGGCCTCTGCTTATGTTCAGAACTGATTTGTCAGGATTCAAGAAGAAAAAGAAAAAGCCACCTTCCTCCGAATCTTGAACAATTCAGAGACATTCTTCAAATTTGCCTAAAGTCATAATAAAAGATTGAAAACACCTCTTGAGAAGGAGATTCTCGCATTTCTAGCTAATCTTGGTTACTCTGGAGAAATAAGGAAGATCACTAACGTTAATGTCAATAAACTGCATCAACCCTGGAGATCATTTGCAGCTATCATCAACAAATGTCTCAGTGGTAAACCATCCTACGACAAGTCGTGCGTCTTTCTCAGCTCAAATCTGTGGGTATGTACAATAGCTAAGAAGGTTGATTACTGCATATCATATTAGGGAGGAATACTTACCAGATATGAGAACAAAATCCTAAGAAGGGCAATGCTATGTACTATCCTCGATTACTAAGCTAATCGTCAACTTTGTTATGGCTAAAGATCCTTCAATTCCTTAAAGAAACAAGGTTAATTGGCACTATGCCAGAGATGACCTAATATTCACGATGATCAATGTCATCTCAAGGAATGAAGACACTCAGTTGTACGGGGCTATCTTACCAATAGAGTTAACAAACAAGGACATCCGCATCTCTGAATCATACAAAGAGTATCATGCTATTGCTTCAAGAAAGATTCCTTCAAAGATGAAAGGAAGTAAGAAGAAAGCTAATACAGATACTTCTACTAAGATGAAGCCTCCCACAGTCCCTAAAGACAAGAAAGAAAAGAAGTCTGGAAAAGGAAAGCAGAAGGCTAAAGAGTTAGAGACTATCTCTGAGGCAGTTTTGACAGAGGCTGAGCAACTCAAGATAATCACAAAGAGAAGCCGTAAAGAAACTCACAGCTCTCATGCCAGCGGGTCTGGTGCAGATGAAGGAACTTGTGTTACACCAGGGGTTCCCGATGCACCTGATTATGACTCAGATGATGATATCTCCTGGAAATCAAGTGACGATGATCAAGAAGATGATAAAATTAACGATGATAAGAAAGCTCAGGATGATGAAGATAAGGATAAAAATGATGATAATAAGACTACACAGAATGATGAAGATGATGATATGCATGACGATGATGAGAATGCTCAAGATGATGATGATGATGCACAGACTGAATCAGAAGATGATGGTGATGATTTCATCCATCCAAAGCTCACAACTCATGATGATGAAATAATACATAAAGAGGAAACTGATGAAGATGATACCTTCGATCCTATAGTTCATACACCCTCTCGTATTTCATCATCAGATGACGAAGACAGTGACAATGAGTTAAGATGATGTTAAAGGAGCAAAGTCGAATGAAGATGCTACAAATGTAGAGGACTAAGGAAATGAGGCGGACAAAGATACCTATGCCAATCTTAAAGGAAGAGATGAGGTAATGACAGATGTTATATTGCCCCAGGTTCAAGCAACCCAGGAAATTGAAGACACTCATGTGACCCTAACTCCGGTGAATCCTGATGGTCAACAACAGAGCTCTTCTGTATCATCTGGCTTCGTCTCCAACATGCTGAATCCAAATCAAGATACCGGTGTTGATGCTATATTTGGACAACAAGCAGAAGCCACCTCTCTAATAGAGATTCCTGTCACTACCATTGCGGAGCCATCCTTCTTTGTCCCAACTAATCGTCATCCAACATCGAATCTTTTCTTCATTCGATTACAACAACCACCAATCCTGACACCGGCTACAACTCCAAGTTCCTCACTACAAAATCTTCCTAACTTTGGTTCGATTTGGTTTTGATTATAGACTAAAAGCGTTAGAAGACAACTTTTTTTTTATCTCGGTACTCAGAAAACAAATCAATTATGCTTAGAAGCACTCCTCTTCCTATTCCTGGCATCGTAGAACATTATCTCACAAATAAAATGCATGAAGCATAAGATGTTTGCAGTCCAACTGAAGTCTTACAAATTCGAGAAGAGTCTCATAATGAAAATCAACAATTCCTTGATTCAATCGATGAAGGAATGAAGAAAGTAATCAAAGAACAAGTCAAGAAAGAAGTCTCAAAGATCACTCCAAAAATTGACAGGTTAGTAAACGAAACAACTCGAGTCTGAGGTTCTGTACGGATCATCAAAGGAAGACAAAGACGTCTCATGCGTAGCTTGCTAATCTTTCCGAACTAGAGCTGAAAAAGAGCATATTAACAAGATGGAAGCTAACAATTCTACAACAGTTCTAACAATTCAAGGCACTCTACAAGGCATTAGTTGATGCGTATGAAGCCGACAAAATTCTGCTAGATACTTATGGCGATACAGTCACAATAAAAAGACCTCGAGACTGTGCAGATGATGATCAAGAACCCTCCGCTGGAACAGATTCGGGGTCCAAAAGAAGAAGGTCAGGAAAAGAACCTGAATCTACCAGTGCTCCAAGAGAAACGACAACCACGACAGCAGGAAAGACTACTACAGGTTCTAAGACTCACAAGCAATCTGCTAGCCAATCTGCTCCGGTAGAGGAAACTATGCAAACTACAGATGTCTTTGAAGCACCTGCACAACAGGAGTTTGAAACAGGTGTCATGAATGAACAAGCAGAAGAAAAGGTCCACACTACCTGACTGGTTCAACACCTAACGACTACTCACTTGATCATCGCATGAAACAAAGTCTGTACCTGTCGTTCATGAATTTTTTCTGTCCAACTTGGCTAAGCAGTCTGACAAAAGACTAGACCCTCGAGAGGTCAGTCGATGAGCTAACAACACTACATTTGAATTCTCCACTTTTTTGTGATGAACCGGCAAATGTTAAACACTAACACCTAAAATGTTAGCAGGTCCAACATTTAGCTGAAGAATAGGAACATGGCAGAGAGATTTGACTGAACTTGAATACTTTGTGAATAAGTCTACAAAGCCACAACAGAAAAATTGGACTGGATCAACCCCGAAGGCCGCCAATATCCTCATGATCTGCGACAGCCACTTCCGTTAGTTCCAAATTCTCAAGTCGTCATGTTATATCATTCATCACTTAATCAATAACGACCTGAGTACCTACGTGTGTGATCAAGCCACAAGTACTCCTACTCAGTTACGAAGACCACGGCTGCAGATTACGGGCATATTAAATAGATAGAAGACTTAGTGCCCAACTCAATATGGAGTCAAATGATAGTCAACTACGACAAATTCGCTCTCTGGGGAATCTCACATTGGGGCAAAAAGCGAAGACAGTTCTATGCATTTGCGACCACAAGGGAATCAGCTCGTGACGTCTACTCAAAAAAGAATGAAATAATTTATTGCTGTCATAAGGTGGAAATAGTCGAATGGCAAAACTACAAGCATCTTAACTGGATTACTGTACGGAGGGATGACGACATACTTTACAAGTTCAAAGAAGGCGACTTCCCACAACGTCGATCCAAGACATTTGAAGACATGCTGCTCCTTTCTCGTGCAAGGAAAAGTGACAAATCTCAACTACGATAATGGGGTTTATTGTATAGTTTGATATGAACGTATTACATTTAATGTCTCCTTAAGAATGTTCACAAGAAGTGTGGTCATCCAAAGGCGTGTGGAAGATCTTCAATTGGGTGTTGAAAGCTATCAAAATAAACTCAACCTCACAAAGCCTGACACGTACAGATCCAATCTGAGAAGACGAGACGTTTATACACCATACTCCGATCCCAGAGGATTCATCTAATGAAACATAAGACAAGAAGAACAATTGAAAATGCGCAATGACTAACTACACAAGTTCAGCGATGGGACTCTCGATGATGTTCGGACGCTCTAAAATGATCGACATTAAGGATTTAAAAAGAGTATCTGCCTTAAAAAAGACTTTTTGGAGCCAACGTGACAAAGCAAATGCAAGAGCTATGATTCAAGCAATTGACAAAAGACTAAAGACAAGGAGGATAATGCGGAGTTTGGAGAGATTTGTGGGTGGAAGACCATACGGGGTGAACTTACGGCACTTCAAAGACCATATGATTAATCATAATGTTGTTCTCTCTTAAAAGGATCATCCTCGTAAAAAATTTTATCTTGTGAATATTTAATTACTAGAGTAATTTTTTTGGTGAAAAAATAAGATGACTCGAGTATAAAAAATTCAAGAAGTTTCTCAGTAAATTCCAAAACTTTCAATATTTACTCGGCAACCATCTATTAATCCATCAAAAGTTGAGGGGGAGCAATAATATGTTCCAATCTGCTAGAATATATCATTTTGTCCTCGAACGTTAATCAATTGATATCCAAAATATCAAGGGATTAACATTTTGGATAAGGGGATGAAAAATGGATTAATCCTAGACTTATGTATATTGACAGGAATTGATCAAATAAAATGGACTCCAATGCACTCCACACCCTATATCTTCTTACGATTACTCGATGCACATGTTAAGGGGGAGCTTTTATGATGATGAAAAAACTCTCAAAGTGTAATCTTTGATATTTTATATTAAACACTATTGATTGAAATTTCAATGCTTTTGAAGGATCATGAATGAAATACCAAAAGACCGACCATGTTCTTAAATTTATGAAGTTATAAGGCGGTTAGGCTTAGGTATTCAAATCCCATGATCCAGCCAGAACCGAAGGGATCTACCCATGGATATCCACTAGTTAGTGTAGAAGTCCTTAAGTTATGATTACAAAGAGAAAATGTAGATAGGGAATAATCCTGACTGAGATGGAGCAAACCCCCAACCGGAACAAACCCAACCAAGGTGTTAGTTATAAGTCTCCGGTAAGCATTAAAGGGTTTAAAAAGAAAAAGAAATGTAAGGAATAAAGGGAGAAACTAAATAACCTCCATACACTTAGGCAGAAACCGGGTCAATACATATGCTGTCAGAAACACTCAGGTGTAGTCTGACATTGAAGACAATCATGGACCCAGTGACGCTATGCACAACCCTCCCTAGCCACTCAAGGTCTCTCAAAAGACTCTTGTTTCATTTCTCACGGAGATTACACGCATTTCTATCGACTTTCTCACTCCGAGTTAGTTGATATTGAAAAGGTGGCAGTCTGCTCCAGCCTCCGATCACTAAAATTAAAAGTGCACTATTGAGTCTAGAGCCAAAAGAGATCATCCATTAATCTCATTAGGACACTTGTCATATCTTAGCTTGTTATCTCACACAATGTGAATATCAAGTAATATCATTAGAGTCCTACGCAAGATTCTTGTGATTTTGCCAGAACATCCGAGTGATACTTAGGTATTCACAATGAAGATGGAAATCCTGCTTGAGCCAACATCAAACAAGCTCATGGTAGGTAACTTGTGCGATTCTTTATGAATCAAACTTGTGACAACTGGAAAGAAACGATGGTGCGATTCTAAAGAACAACTTGTTCCAGGAAATGATCAACGGTTTTTAATAATTTTTGAATATGATTAACCCTCTCGTGATGACCCCCACAAAACAAATTTGGCCAGTGATACACCGAATGATTTCAAATCAATTTTCTATATCAATCGGTGAGATAGTAACTCACTGGTTCACTCTTATCGTGTTGTCTGCTTTGAGACGTTCCGATAATGAGAACATGCTGAGTACGATGAATCTAATACTTATGTGTTAGAAAGATTCAATACTACAGCTGGAAATCCTGTCAAGAAGATTCTTCTTAATATTAATCTATCTAATCACAGGTCGATCCTCACGGATTCGAAGGTTACTGCAACCATACCCGGGCGAATGACAAAGCCATATTTGTCCCCCCGCTTTATTGCTAACTGTTTTAATGTAGGATACTTAAAAGATGGAGGTGGAGGTACCTGATTCCAGCTGACTTACAAGATCTATAGCCACATGCTCATACCCTAGCCGACAAAACAGAAAAGACAGCATAAAAGCTCAAGTACATGTTATCAAGACTTCCGCTACTCTGACATCGTACGTCTTTCTTGATGTAACGAAGTATTAAAGTAACGAATTTTCAAGAAAGATGCAACATTAAAGCCTATTCCAATCAACAAATCAGAAAGGTAAGAGCATGTCGGAGTCCAGCAGTCCGCAAGTCCACAAATGGCAAAGTTTTCAAGATGAGGCGTAAAGAGATTGTGCTAGGTTGATGATCTCAAGATGCTCAAGGATCACAATGTCAAATCAAGTTCAAGGAACAAGCTCAAGTCCAGAAATCAATGATCAACATACAACAAATCACTAGAGAAAGTCAAGAGTACGAGCTAAAGCCTATATGATAAAGCATACTATGCTAGGTTTAAAGTATTTGTACATTGGAGTTACCTCCCCTTAGGGGGAGATTGTTGGAACACAAAGTATCGTCACTTCCAAGTTGTAATAGTCTTTATGCTCGTAGTTTATGTAATACAAAGATTTGTAAATCAATCCGGCCCAAGACCCATGGGGAAGCCCATAGAACTCCATGTGCCGGCCACTAAAGACCTTATATAAGCCTCCCTAGTCCTTGAGAGGTTGTTGTTTCATTTGTAACATTTCATTTTAATACACTTCATCCATTTTCACACCATATTTATCTCTCACATCACAACCCACATCTCACTCTTGTTCTTGGTTTGATCATAAGATTACAAAATTCTTAGACACAGCCTTTTGTGAAAGTTGTTTGTTTTAAAGACACAATTTGCACTTCAATTCAGTCATTTTGTTTGTTACTTTAGTAAACTAGTTTTGTTCTAAATCCCCTTTTTACCTTACTTTGTTCTAGATTTTGAACCTGGGTTTTGTATCTCTCAAGCTCAGCTTTTAAGGAATCATTTGTAAGGCTTTGTTCCTTATTAGTGTTCATGTAGCCCTCTAGTTTTAACCTCATATCATCAAGAATGGTAATCATAGAAATTTGATTAGATAGCACAGGAGATACCTCAGTTGGAACATTTTCGACTTCGGTGTTTGATTGGTATTAAGCATATTGGATGGAAGTTATCAATAAGCATCGATATCCGAATCAACATCGGAGGTCCTTAGTTGTATCTACTTGGTGCATCGCTTGTGTTACTTGATGATTTATATTTTCAAAGAAGTGATTATTATGAGTGTGTACCTCTGAGTGAAAATCAGTGTCGTTGTTGGTGCCCTCTCCAGTAGATGTACAAGTTAGATTGGCCATGAATGCTGCACGCCAGCAAGAGTGCTTGTCTACATCCAATCCTAAGTCATGCCTCAAGCTTACTTCAAATGTCGTAGTGGTAGTGATGGCCAATGGTTTAGCATAAGGTGTTGTACCCTCAACATCGCCAAAAAGCTTTAGCCTCTACATCAGAATAACGCTTTACACTTAGCTTCCATAAGCATGCCTTGTCTTTGAACCACTGTTGGTCCTTTCCCGATTCTTCTCATTGCATTCCCTTGCTATATGTTCATTTGACTACGGCAGGTTTGTAACAAGTCAACCAAATTTCCTTGAGATCTATTTGCAATCTGTTTACCTTTGTTACTGGAGTCTCTTCGTTGAACATTCTCGTTGTAATCCTGGACCGCTTGTAATCGTAGCTTGGGTCATGTATTAGTAGAGGTTCTGAGCTGTATGTTGTAATATGAAACTGTTTTTGAAACCCCCTAGTAAATCACAATTTGGTTCATTCTTTGCTAGCATAGCATCATTGGTTGACTAAGGAGATTGTGGAGGGACAAAAGGTGAGTACTGTTGTTAGGAGGTATGTGACCTTTTCTTTGTTGCCTGAGCCATATAAGCAAGTGGATCAATGTTCCCTGAAGATTGGTTCATCTTGCTAAGAGTCTTCATGGCATGTTGTTCATAACTCTTCAAGTGAGTGTATAGATTGACATAGCGCAATTTGATATGTCCCTGACTGTTTCTCACAATAGTAACATACTTCACCAATACGAAGGTAGGTTTGTTGAGAAACTTGGTAATTCCTCTGTGGAGCAAGGATTTATTTTAGTGATCTTCATGTCATTGATCAGCTTGTGGAATCGAACAAAGTAGTCGTGAATCGATTCATTTCCATTAGCTCGGAACCTTTCATATTGATCAAACAAGATATCCTTTTGTTGTTGTTCAGTGAGACCAGATCCTTGCATAAGTAGCTCTACATTCTCCAAGATTTCTTGTGCCTTCTCAGTTTGATTCATCGTGTTGAATATGTGTCTGCGATCCCTTTGACAGAGGATGTATAAAGCTTGAATATCAGCAAGCTCTTTGATGTTCTCAGCCTCTGTGAACTCATAATCTCTTTTTTTTCTGATTACCTGAGTTTGTTGTTCACCTTCTCCCGTAGTGTCTGTGGTTGTTGGATGTGGAGTAGATCCATTTTTGATGGAATTCCAAATTAACTTCCCATTAGGTTTTCCACTAATGTACCTCTGTATGCGTATTTTCCACGAATCAAAGTTACTTTCTTCCAACATTAGAGGACGGTTATCTGTACCTGCTGCAATTGATTCTTTATTCGTTGTTGACATTGTGAAGTTACGGATCTTGAGTGGTTGATTGTGTGTATCTTTGATTGAAATCAAATAATATTCACAGGATTTTACAATCTTTGATTAAAACCAAGAAAAGAATCGTATATTTCGCGGGATTTTATCAAATCAAGAAAAAACCGTAAAACAATAATGAATTGATCTTGTAATATTCCAAAGATTTTCTCGTGTAGAAGGAAAGAAGAACAAGAATATAATTTCCAAAATTAAAAGATTATATCCCTTTACTTTAGGAACCAAATATTTACTTCCCAAACTTAACCGTCAAAGATAAAATCAAATCCCTTGATTTTAGGAAAAAATTATTTACTTTCCAAAAATATAGATCTCTTCCTTTTTTACACTTTTTTTTCTTAAAAAAAACAACCGAAAGTTTTTTAAAAAATAAGTCAAAACCTTTGTTTTTTTTAAAAATCAACCGAAATTTTTTTTTTCAAAAAAAAAACATCTGAAATTTTTTTGCAATGAATAGTACCCGATGAACATTACCATGAATAGTTAATTTTTTTAAACACACAAATCACAACACTTACCACTTAGGGTCTTGATACCAATTGTAGGTTCCAATAATTTTCACTATGATGGATTTATTATAAAGATAAGATCAAGAGAAAGTAGACATGGAAAGGAAAAGTTTAATTGAAAAACAAAACTTACAGGTAAGAGATTACAGAGATAAATCCTTAAAGTGTAGGAGAAAACATATTGTCTATGTTTATGTATGTGTGTACTTCTGTGTACAAGAGAGGGGGAGGGGGTATTTATACCTCTAATTAGGTTTAATAAAGAGGGAAGGGAGATTGGGCTTGGTGCTTTTTCCAGTTACCCTGTTACATAATTAATTATAACAAGTGATAAGAAAAAAATAATAAAAAAAACTAAGTGACCTGAGATTTATATTGTTTCTAACACCCGCTGCCACCCACTGCAAACCTATGTCAGATAGAAACAACTATGCCTCACCAAAGCGACAAGTATTAGCGATGAAAGGCACTTCCAACTAAAAACAAGTATAAAGCCACGTCTAAGGTATCGCACCTCCACCCGCTAATGATAGTCAGTAGCGGGGATAAATATTCGCAATCCATGTGAAGGACCATCTCCAATAAGGTCAAAATCTTATAGCCGCAACATGTTCGCTAAGACTCCACTTGCTCATAACTTGCATCATTCTCACCTTATCTTTAAAGAGCTCAAAGGCAGACTCCAGTGAGCTTTTCTGTAGAAAAAAAAGAAAAAGAAAAGTATTAGTCATAAAAATAAAGGAAAAATACGATCAAGGATGTAAAGAAACCTGCGGATACCTGGGTAGCAAGATAATCCCTCTCAGATTCTAAGGAAGCCAACTTAGAATTGAGCTCGTCACGGAAAGCTTAGAAGCCCAAACGAATCAGCATATTTGGTGCAACCAGAGATGAAAGGGACGCCAGCTCCATCTCCTTGAAGTAGCCACAACTCAAGGTTATCACCCATCTCGACAAAACATTATCGTTCTCCTTCAAGAGCAAAATTCTTCTCTTTTAAATCCCTCAGCTCAGTACTCTTGGTGGCATCCGCAGCCTCTACCTCGGATAGTTGACGGCGGAGAGAGATGGCTTCAGCAGCCTCAGCCTCTTTCAAAGATAACAAAGACTTTAGATGAGCAATCTTCGCGTCTTTTTCTGAAAGGAGAGTAGTCTGTTCAGCACACTTGTCCTCAAGCTCACCTTTCCTTTCCAATGTATGCTCTGCCCGCATCCTTACCTCCGCCCCCAAACACACCTGCCGCGCGGCCCCAATGTTGAACTCAAAATAAAGCTGATCGTAATCCATGGCATGCAGTTGTGTAAATAGCGCAGGAGGGGCAAGATGATCCGTCATATCATGACAGACATAAGGACTGTCAAGAACATAGTCTATAGTAACCTTCCATCTCAAAACCTTACATGGTGCATAGTCCTCAGTATCAAGACTCCTGGAAGCATAGAAAGATTCCAATGAAATGGAAGGCTTCTTCGAATTAGAAATGCTAGCCAATCTGCATCAACCCCACCACGTACGAAACTTCTCCAATATGCTTAAAATCCTTTAGGCTCGTCTTAGCTTTTTGAACAGAAACAAACATTGGCATCAACAGTAGTGGTAACAGCAACCGTCACTACCGGAACATCCGCAGCAGGGGATCTGGCAAGAGAAGCGGCCTCAGAATATAAAGCTGAATGATGGGAACTATTTAAAGAGACAACATACCTCACGTGGGGAGGACGAGTCCGCAAATTAAGTCCAGACACGAAATCCACAGGTCCAACGTCCGATATAGGAGTTACAGAAGCAGTGATGAGAGGTCCTGTAGTATCACTAGGAATAGTAGAACCCTCCGGAATCATTCCACGAAGGGCAGTAAGAGACTTCCCGTCAGTGGGGGGAGGTAAAGGTTGGGTAGTCTCCTCAATTTATAGGAGTAAAAACAGAACAGTATCATCTCAGCCGACTTTCGCTCTTTTGCTTCTTCTTAGCTTTCTCGGCAACAACTTCTGAAGCATCCAAAGCAACAACTTCCTCCAAAACATCATCATCTTTTTCAGCCAAATGCTCCTGATCAACATCGCTTCCCTCGTCAAACATCTTATCAATACTGTCACTACCATCTCCTGAGGCAGCGGTAACAGGAGGGTTCAATGAAATGGTGCGACCCTCAGTTATCTTCAACAACTTAACCTCACGCTCCACAAGGTTCCTCTCCCCTACCCGTAACTTACTAGGATCAGAATGACGGATAAACGCAAATAAATCCATCTCTGCAAATATGGCAACAAGAAAAACGTCAGAAATAACAACAATACAAATAAACCCAAGATGCAAAACAAAATATACCACCTCTGTCGCCTCCCAAAAGTTGGATAGTTGTGTCTCATCCAGTTGTATAAACGGCTATATACCACCCAAATAAGAAAGGTCCGAAAAAATCCAAAACGAGAAGTAGGTATGAGTCCGCAAAAACTCGCACGCCTCTGCATCATATCGAGAAAGCTTGGGCGGAGGATCTTTGCTTAAAATTTTACTTTTCAGAGATACAGAAAGGGGAAAGTGCGATGAACAACCCATAAAAAATGATCATTTCCAGTCTTGATAGAAATCCTAACGGCTTACTATAACAAAACAGGACCCGCCATAGTGTTTGACGACGACCATCCATCCTTGGTATAGAATAACTAGTAATAGAACATACGGAAGCAATTAACGGAAGGCTGAAATCCATGGACGCGACATAAAATCTCAAAGTGAGAAACCTTGGCCGCCCCAAACATGGATAGTTGAGAAAGATGTATATGAAAATGGTTAAGAACGTCAACAAGAAACTAAGACAAGGGGATCCGGTAATTGCAAAATCAAAAAAACAGATATATACACCAATCTTGTCATCAGGACCTTGTAAAATATTTTTGTTTGGGTCGAGTAAACAAGGATGAACGTAGGCAGGAATATGGTACTTTATACATAGTGCATCTAACGCTTTTTGACTCAACTTGGACTTAATATCACGAATGGTACTCATCGTGATATATAAGAAAGGAGAAAAAACCTAACCTGGTAGCCTAAAGAAAGAGGAAGAAGCAGAAAACGTAGAAGCCAGCTGACAAAAGCTTAAAAATCTTTTTAACAATGGTGGTAATTTATGAAGAAGAAGGAAAAGAAACAGTAAAAACCAAAGGGGTATTTATACCCTTGGTATAGTAAATACACAAGGCGGCAAAATAATGACACGTGTAAAGCACTATATCAACCAACGCACAAGATTTAAAATAATCGAAAGTGATGCCAGTTGGATAACTGACACCAAGTCATGTCAACCAGAAAACAAAAGGTCAGAATGATAACACGTCACCCAAACCTTACCTAACTAATTAACAAAAGTCACGGAGAAGCCACTTGTCGCGGAAGCAAAGTCTTACGACACTACAAAGTCTAGTAGGCTACACCGCATGCGTCAAAGTACCGCAACCAATGAACCTACTAGACTAGGGGGACTTGATGACGTATAATAGGCATATCAGGCCTCTAGGCCTGGGCCGTATTATTACAATAGGCTCCGGGCCTAACTAAACAAATAACCAGGCCAAAACTAAGCCCAGGATCGCATTGGCATGGCTCGGACATAGCAAGACGGACGTGGATCGGATCGAGCCGCTTTTGTACATCACCTACGAAAGGAAATCCGCGTCCGCAGTCACGATTAATGCGGATCCTTGCCCGACAAGGGTCCCACTCCGGCCACTACAACTATAAGCGAAATACTAGGAAACCCTAGTATTTTGTTTCCCTATAAATAAGAGTCATCTGACACATCACAAGGTATGCAATTCTCTGACATTCTTCACACACACATATATTCTCTAACAACATGAGTATTTACTCTTACGCCGGAGTCTAATCGTGGGGTCCGTCCCCACGATAAGGCTAACGGTTCTTTTCTTTGTATGTGCAGGAAATCACCTCTTTTTTCTTGCTCTAGTACAAGATCTAACCCATTGGTCACTTACCGGCCGAGCCCAGTAAGCGTCCTCAACCTATTTCATTCCCCAACACACATTTTTGTACTAACAATAATTATTGCCATTTACTTATGCAAACTTGTTATGACCAAACTTGTTCAATAAGGCTGGTAACTTAATTAAAAATATTTTTCATGATATATGCATCCATTCTACCACTAATTATCCACCTCACCTCAAATTATATTGCGCATTCCAACAAATATATGCACATTTCAACTGTTTTAAATTGTTTTGTATGCATACATTTTTCATACTCATAAGTTTGCTAGATTATATACTTCTCTAGTACAACTTCCCTCACTCAAAATTCTTCTAATTTACGCACATATGTATAATTGGACTTTGAGACCATTTACATATTCATACATCTCGAAATTCTACTTCATGTGACTTAACTCTTTGCACCATCGACAAAATGAAGATGAGTGACAGTTAGGCCCAGTTTGGTTTGTTGTAATATGATATAATTGTAATCTTACCTACATTATGTAGGTTGTTGGTTTGCAGATTAAAGGGAATTACAATTCAGATTAAATTACGTAGGTTGTTCGGTTTTCGTTGTAATTGTAATTCAGTCACTTCAATTACATCAAGTGAGGGACTTCAGATTACATAGGTAGTTGGATCGAAAGTTTTAAACTACGTTGTAATTAAATTTTTTAATTTAAAGCATCGATAATTCTGAATTTTTTACTCTAAAGCATCAAATTTTCACAGTTATTGTAACATTGCCCTTTTTGTGTTCTGAATATTTCATTTATAGTCCTTTGACTATTTGACTTTTGTCAGTTTATTCAGATTTTGTACCGTGTTGACGGTGATGATTTTTATGAGAATTATGGTGATTTATGGTTTATTGTGATTAATGATCCCTTTTGGAAGGTATTATTGTGTTATTTGTATTTTAGGTGGTTTGACCCGTGAATTTTTGAGAAATTCTAAAAAACGAGTCCGACATGTCCGTTAATGTCTAGATGAGTTTTGAAAGGGTTTAAAGTGAAAATATGTCGTGTGAATACTCTAGGTTAATGGAAAAGTATTTTTAAGGTGAATAAAAATGCTAATTAACTTTGGGGTAAATTTTACGGTTGAGTTTTACGAGTATTTAAGTGATCCCGACACAAAAAGAAAGACCCGACACCCCATAGGATGCCATATCCGGTCAAGTAAGTCAAAAGGGACAAGATGGCTTAATTTTAGCTAATGTGTCTTAAAGGTGTACAAATATATTCCTTCCACTATCTCTCGTTATTCATTTCATTTTTAAAAAAAAAAACACACACCTTTGGTGTGTGCTCTTGTGTACATACCACCACCACACACAATTCCACCAATAGAATTTTTTCACTTGATCGAATAACGTGATATTCTGGGTCATTTAAACAACGTAGTTGTCCGTGTTCGTGTCGAAATATACATTTTTGAAGATTTTCTTGTAAGTTCTCAAATTTAAATTTCGTTTGTCCTTTTGGGTTTATCTTGATGCATAGATGTTAGTTGTACAAGTTGATTGTTGTGAAAATTGATTTTTAGAAACGAAACGAATAAAAAGGTTATGTTTGGTTCGTGGGTTAAAAAAGGAAAAACGGGATTTTTATAGTTTTGATGTTATGGTCGTGATGGTTGAATAATATATGTTGCTATATGTCACACCCCACCAAGGCGGAAACGCGAGGCGTAAACAAGAATGGATATCATCACAACACATGGTGTCTATATAGAGAATACTAAAATGCATACAATAAAGTAAAGTATAGACACAAAGTGTCATAACAATACCCATAACTAACCAAAACATAAAAGGCGTATTTATTGATGAAAAGGAAGTTCTCGCCAACAGAAAGACATGCAACAAATATTCAAATTCAAACGATGCAAAAATTCAAGACAAGAAATAGAAATCTTTATGACATCCCTCTGGTCCTTACTAGCCACTCATTCAATCTTATTTCTATCCATTTTCACCTGAAAATGATGCTTAAAAACGCAACACACTTGGTTGGTGAGAGTCAGAGGTTTAAGACTCACATTGTTACTTTTCAAAATTCAAATACTCGAATATCAAACAATAAGGACAAATATGTAACATGCAATGCACATACTAGGTAGGAACGTTACCCCCGATCCATTACAACAACTGGGTAGGAACGTTACCCCCGATCCATTTCAACAACTAGGTAGAACGATACCCCCGATCCAAATGCACTTACGCACCTAAAAGGTCTACAGCTGGAACTATATACTTAGGCTGGATCACACATCATTGAGTAATATTATCCAACCCTAAGTTGGTTTGAGTTAATGTAGTAAAGACCACTCCTCAACCGAACTAATCACAAACTACTTCAATTGATCACTAAGCCATGGAGCATTCCACAAAACCCACTCCAATTGATCACTAAGCCATGGAGCGTATCACACAAATCAGTAGGTATTATTTCAACCCTTCAGTTGGTTTGAGTTGAGTAGTAAAGACCACTCCCAACCGAACAAATCACGAAGCAATAACACGTAGCAAATAATCACAGTAATTAAAACAGTTTAACACATAGCATCATTTTCACCCCAATAAAACACAAGAAAAAGGGGCTATGAAACTCACCTGAATGCTAGCTTCCAAAAGATCCACAAAACTTCACAAAATTTCACGAACAATCTAAACAATATAAACACATAATAAGTTACCATCAATTAGGCATTCAACCCAATATGATGTAACATCAACTATGATGGATGTCTAAGCTATCTACCATAGTCCTATACTTGTTTTAAACCTTTACCACTCTTACATAAGGATCATTTAGACTTTAACACACACTTTGCATTTTGGTTTTAAGCAAATTTAACACTCGCTTAACTCGACCTAAACGCACACTAATCATTCCATAATTCAAACAAAAATCACACATGTTTCCCTAATGTGTATACTAACTAAAACCCCTTTGTTTTTGATTCCCAATCATTAGTTATATGCGTAACCACCTCAAATAAAATCAAACTTCAAAACTGTCCTAATTCGGACCTGATCGCACACTAAAAAGTATGACCCTAAAAACCATACTTAGACAACTAATTAGACGATTTACTTTGGAGGATTTTTAATAGACACATGAAACTTAACTTCTGTAAAAGGGCTAAGCTTGTTTCAAATTTTAAGTAGGGGTTTTACCTCCCGAAATTAGACCCAAATCTGACCCATATTTAATGTTTAGACAACTTTTCCTTGCGAAAGACATTTGAATGACCTTCCCAACCAAATCATTCGAGCTGGTACTTTTTGGAAAATAGACTCTCTGAACTTATCAAAACTCATAAGATTCATCAAAAATATCATTACCAATCTCGAGATATCAACTGAACAACACGACTCAAAATTCTGCTCAAACTTAAATCATGATTTAACGCGAACTAACCCTAACCGATTACACCATCATGCTTCTAATTTTAAAACCAAATTAGTTTAATTACATAAATTTACAGAAAACTTGAAACCCTAATTAATAAAACCTAATTTAACTCTAATCCATCATAATTAAGTGTTACTAAATTGAAAGATTTAAACTAAAACATTAAAAAGATCAGATCGTACCATAATTTCAAAACCCAAAAACTTTCTTTTTCCTTTATTTTCTTTGTTTTGCCGAAAATCTCAATAGGGGTTTAGGTTTTTTTTAATCTTGTATTTATAGCTTTTCCCTAGGATGTGTTTTTAGTTTTTAAGTCTATTATGTATTAATTACAATTAGGAACTTTATTTCCTATGATTTATATTTTTTTTTTCTTTTATTTCTAAAATACGGATTTATACTATGTCATGCCAAAAAAAATATTTTTTTTTAATTTCTTTATTAATTAATTAATTATCTTTATACCTTAAGTTTTATAAAAACCTAAACTAAATTGTTAAACCATTTTGCCTGAAAATTACTTTCTAAAAATAACTTTTCATTTCCAAATTCACTTTCTAAAAATAGAAAGTCTTTTAAAAACTCTCATATTTTAACAAACTCATTTCCCTTAACTTAATGATGCAGACCCAAGTATAGAAGAACGGGTCATTTTATTTCTGGAGGCCCATGATCGTGTGAAGAAAGGCCCTTTATTCAAAAGGTCATAACTTGGGCTCAGATAATCTGTTTTAGGCCCAAGACCAACCGTTTCGAAGCTTGGAGCGAGGAAAACGCCGTGGTAACCAAACATAGTTGGGTTACAGAAGTTTCGAGCTTTGAATCATTATATTTTAAGAGTTATTTACATTTTCGTGTTTTTTTAAGAATTTGGAACTTTTGTTTTTGGCATAACTTTCGGCCCGTTTGTCTTTTAGGGCCCGTTTCAGTTTCATTTTCCTATTTAACCATTGTACTATGCATCTGGCTATTCAGTTCCACAATATATGAAAAGTTTATTTTTGGCAGTTTTGTCAAGAATTTTGCCTAACTATCGGTATTCCTTTCGAATCAACGATAATTAGAAGAATTGTTTCTGGGTATTCGTAGAATCAACAGATCCAGTTTGTTATCCCGTTTATCACACTACATCACTTAACCTCTAAAACCTAAACTTATTTTAAATTACTAACATAAAAATACGTATACGTATAATTACTTACATAATTAACGCGAAACCGCTTCGATCACCAAAATCATTTCACCAAAAGTGAACGAAATGAACTTCACAAAATTGAACACAAATCCAATCCCATTGAGACGATCACGCTCAATGGATTGATTATCCAATATCACATATCCCACACAAACACATATAGAACACATAAAATCACAAAATCTCATAAACCAAACTTATAGAACAGATATTTAGGTCAACACTACGGTTTGACCAACCTGCTCGAACCACGGTTGTCACAGTATCCCCACCTTGAGAAAATCTCGTCCCGAGATTTAACTACTCGAGGCATTAGCACTATCGACAAACAACTGAAGACACTTAGATCTCATTTGATCCTTGCGTTCCCAAGTAAGTTCAGGACCACGCTTCGAATCCCAACGAAATTATACTAATACCATCACACTACGCTTTTACTTATGACATCTCGGTCCACAACATCAACGGTTCCTTGACAAAATAAAGAGTCTTGTCAACCTTAATCTTGACTAACTTCCACAATCCGAATCCAACTGCTAATGACTTTGCTTACCCCCACAAGGGTGCAATTAGCAACACAACAACCTTAAATGAAAAGAAGCATCCTACTACATGAACCTCACTCGTCATCGAGAAAACTCCTCAAAACCCTTAAGTTGTTGTAACAACGTCATTTACAACCCGGCCTCGCAACTCATCAAACAAGAACTGTCTTGAAACCAAGTTATAAGTTGTTACAAAGCTCAACGTTTTTGAAGAATTGGCTCGACTTCGAGTGTATTCATAAAATAAATTTAACCAAAACCACACAAACACATTTTAGGGCGTACTAAGGTCTACCAAGAACCTTACGTCCCCATCTTTAACTAATACTTTCAACGATATCTTGCTTGCGACAAATGTAGATACTCAGCTCATAAGACAGAAATTCCCAACCGAACTATAGGCCCAATCCATCCAAGGATCTCAAATGGTTCTACAAACTCGTGTCTAACTTGTCTTTCTTTCCAAACACACTACACCTCTCCAAAGTGAGACCTTCAACCACTCATAACCTACCAGCATTAATTCAAAAGTTTTCCAAACTAACTCTTTCAACAATTTGGCTGCCACCAGCCTTTCCTGTATATAAATATCTCGTTGGTTGTTTCTTTGACCAAATTACGATCCACTCACTCATTCTCTCTAGTTTACTGCCCATGAAATTGGTAACCTACATTCCTTTCCATACATGGTTCAAATGATGCACATCCATACTTGAATGAAAATCCCACCACCTCAGGAAAAAACTCATCTTACGAAATGAGTAAATCCCAATTACCACTAAAATCTAACCATACTTGTCCTAACCTAGCTAGGAATGGGGTTGACTTAGTCAGTCCATTAGACTATACCCTAATTCGTATCGTATCCATTACTCACACTTGTGAAACTTGCCACAAATCCTTAGTTATCCTTTCCCACTTCTACTCGGGTAACTCAGGTTGTACGCAACTAGCTATATCCTTCTTCATACTCAACCATCGATTAGTTAACCTAAAACCACCCAACATCATATCCGCTCCAGGATGGATAGAATACTTTGTCGTATACGCCTCTTTAATAGCCAAGGTCCTTACATCTCTCCAAATGGAGGTCTGAACCTTGTCTAACCATTATGAACCACCCTCCATCTCTTTTCATACTCGTTGGTCCAAGCCATGCAACATCTTATGTTGACGCGTTCTTTGCTTTGGACATCTTATCTTATGCCACCAACATCCTTTTCTTAAACCTAGATTGGATCGTCGTACATCTATCTCGAACTCATTCTTGGCTTCACTCCTTCTTCCTACTCCATGGTACAACATCTACATTTGCCTTTCCCAGATGGTACTTGGCCTTGAAATCCAACTCACTAAATAACATCCTTCCATCATCTTTGCCTCATGTTCAATCCTTCTGATTGAAAGTGTGTTGGATATATTCATGATCTGTATAGATTACTCTCCATGTCTCGTTCACTTAATGCCTCTAGCATTATAAGGCAAAACCTACCACGTTAGTCATGCAATCCTTCATAAGAACCTTCAGTTGACACGACGTACAAGTAATCACCTTCTCCCTTTTTCTAACCATGCTTCCAAATCATTGCTTCTCACGTCATAATATACTATGAAATCGTCTGCTCCTTCCGGCAATGCCAAGATCGGCTCATTACCCATTTGATTCCTTCCACATCTAGATAGCTTCCTCTTTGCTCCGCTTCCACATTGTTGGAAAACTTCACGTACATCTTCTCTTCCTTCAGTGACTCAATGATCATCTTCATGTGTGACTCGTACTCCTCCTTAGACTTTGGATCGGTTTAAAAAATCGTCTGTATATATATACGTTAACTAGGTTGTCTATATACGGCCATGCACACCCGGCTCATTAACTTCATGAAAACCGTTGGTGCATTGGTTAACCCAAAAGGCATAGCCGTAAACTTCAACGTGTCCATTACGCATCCTAAAAAGAGTCTTAGCTACGTCATCCCCGTGCACCCTCCATTGGTGACATCATATACGAATTTTATATCTCACTCTTCTCAAGATAATCTATGCACATTCCAAACTACCTACCTTTCTTCTTACCAAGCAATGCAGATGCTTCCCACAACAAGTTACCATTCGAACCAACCCTCACCTTGCAACTCCTGCAATCATTCCACACCTCTTGCCTTTCTAAAGACATTAAACAACACGATCCTTCGTAAATCGGCGTCGCTCCTTGTACTAATTCCATACAAAATCCTATTCTACGACGAGGGGTAAAACCTACTAATTCCTTAGGAACACTTTAGAGGGCTCACATACTACAAAGATATCACATAATCTCAACTCATCTTCCTTGGTACTCCTACGAGACCTCGTATCCTCTTTAGTTTGTTTTCTCCATGAACCTTAAGCACTCTCCAAATTACCAAGGCATTTTAACTACCTTCTTGTGGCATACCATCTTGCCATGGGTTTCTTATATACTAGTGAAACCCTAGCGGCCCAATCTATCTAAACGGGCTTTGACTGATATGCATTATCACTTCCTAACATTTCTCATGCATATCCTAACTAACTATTACAAAATTGGGTTATCAGCAGAAACAATATTACTATCAGCATAAATGATTAACTATCAGCAGAAATGAAGTACTTGATATACTATCAGCAGAAATGAATAACTATCAGCAGAAATGACGTAGTCAGTAGAAATGATATATCCTAATAGTGATAACCTCTCTAAACATGAAATCAATGTTGGTTTTGTGAATAGCCTCCTTGAGAAATGGCTAACATTCTCTCAGGGACTGAGGAATGCCAATCATACTTAGACTCTTGACCTTGCAGATATCTATAGGAGGTTTATCTATGAGGACAACCTAATCCAAATAAGTTATTCTGACACCAAAAAGGCCCTCATTACTACTCCCTCAAGCACTACAATTTCTACTGCCTTCTTTTCTAACATTGTCATCCAGGATTTCCAAGAAAATTCTGATGATGAAGTAGATGAAAGTTCTAGTGAGGAGTATCTAAGAGACTTAGATATTGAGTATCATGAAAGAGCCCTTTTGGCACATTCAAAATGTGTTATAAAATGAAGAAACAATTTCTCAGGTAAAAAAGAAAATGAAAATACTAAATGTTATAAATGTGGCAACAAAGGTCATTTTGCAAGAAACTGCTTTTCTAAAACGTCTAAACCTTCTTACCAATCACCAGTGAATAATTACTCATTAGTGTCTAAAGGATTTCAACCAAAGTTTACTCCAAAACTTATTTAGTCTTCTCCAAGCTCAAGTAGTCAAGCTGATCCAAAGTCTTAGAAAGATTACAAGGCTGAGTACAAGAAGATGAAAGCTAAGCTTGCACTCCTTGAGGCAAGTCCCTCGAGTTCTCAGAACCCAAAGACCTTTCAACCAAAGAATAAAGGTTTAGTCGCTGAAACCTTTGATTGGGTTGAGGAAGAGGTTTCTGATGATGAAGAAGTCACTCAGGTCAAGGTACTGATAGCTCTAGCTGATGATGAGCTTACTGTTGGAAAGAGTCATGCTCACAATGATGAATGGGTCAACATCACCATAAGAAAGGTAAACACTCTTCTCTCTATGGATAAAGATGCCGATTGGCAAAATTACCTAAAGTATATCAACATTGATCTTAAGTTTGTTGAAGAGGAACGACTAAACTTACTTTCTAAGTATAACAAAATGGTTTTTGAATTAAACAAGTGTAGATATGAATTGCTAATTTTAAAACAAGCCAAGCTTGATGCTGTCACTTTTCAAATTCAAAACACTGAACTTACAAAGTTAAATCATGCTCTTCAAGAACAACTCAAAGAGGAGAAAAAGATCAATGAAAAATGGCTAACTAGCTCAAAGAAAGTTAGTCAATGTACCATTAAGAAAATCCCTCATCAAAAGAAAAAAAAATTTGGAGGTGAATTACTCACTGAATCCTTGTCCAAAATGAATATAAATGAAAATGCCTTCATTCCTGCCTCCATGGGGTTGAGAGACTCAACCATGATAGCAAACTTCCAAACTTTAATACTAGAAGAATTCTAATTCCTGAAAGTCAAGCTGTCAATGAGTCTCTTGAATCAACTGAAACTTTAAATACCCCTGAATCATCCAAAGATTCTGAAGCTGAATCCCTTACTCTACTACATCCCTTGAAAAATCTTCAGGGATCTTCACCGAGCTCAGAGGTAATGCCATAGACCTTTCAATCCCACTCTCTAAGGTATATGTCATTGACCTTTCAACACCGACTCTCCAAAAGGAAATACCAGGCTTAGGTATCATGAAACACACAAAGCTTGAAAACACTTGATCTTTACAAAAGTGGTTTCATGAACTGGTCATGTTTGTGAATCTAAGCAAACCACCCTTCAGTTCCTTACTGATTCAATAGGACACTGGGAACAGAATCAAAGTTAAATGAATTAACCAAACTCGTTCAGACTGTGTTAATAGAATGAAAGTTCATCTCGGCCCAAAAGATCAATAATCAAATTTTCAGATTCAAAAAGGCTGAATGACTCAATAATCAAACTCACAGATTCAACAGACTGAGTCATCTAAGTCAGCTGACTCATCAAAAATGAGTCAAGATTCTAAATCTAGAGTTCAGAATGTTGGTTCATCAAAGTCACTCAGGCCCAAGCCTATTCAAAAACCACAACTTAAGTGTAAACTCTGTCACTATACCAATCACTTAACTGATGATTGCTATAGGATTCTCTACTATATGATATGCAAAAGGAAGGATCATAGGACCTCAGATCATGAGATGTATACCACCTCTCTAAAAAGGAGTGGGAACTATAAGGCTCAGCCTTATCAGTATGCATCTTCTTTCAAGCAGATCCTGAATGCAAAGGCAAAGCCTTTCCCACCATGCACACATTATGGTTTCAATGATCACAGATCTAGTGATTGTAGAAACTATCCTGAGTGTGGAATCTGTGAAAGTTATGATCACTTTACCTCAGGACACAATCGTGTCATTCATATCAAAGGAGGAATGCTAGCTGAGTCCTTTCAGTCTAGTGAATCTTTAATTAGTGTAAAGTGCAATACATGTGGAAGCACTATACACTCCACCACTGACCACAATGACTTTGATCACTTCAAAAGAGGTCAGAAAATTCAAGCTACAAAGGCTAGGGAGCCGATAAAAAAGTGGGTTCACAAAAGAAACTAACCCAAGTTTACTATTTGTGCAGAGACACATCAGGGAGCCCATCTGGTAAATGGACAGTGGATGCTTAAGGAGTATGACTGGTGTCAAGAGTTATTTGCACAAATATTTAGAGCAACCAGGTCCTAAGGTAGTGTTTGGTGATAACTCATCTTGTATTACTGAGGGATATGGTTCAATAAATTGTGGGGGTATAGTTTTCACAAAAGTAGCCTTTGTAAATGGTCTTAAGTAGAATCTAATTAGCATTAGTCAACTCGATGATGCTAAGTATATTGTATAATTTAATGATAAGCAAGGAACAATATTTAATGCTAACAAAGAAATTTTCCTGATGGCACCTAGAAGAAATGATGTTTATGTCCTTGACATGTCATCACTGTCTCCAAATGGAGCCTGCTTATTTGCCAAAGCCTCAGAAAGTATAAACTGGCTATGGCATAAAAGACTATCACATCTCAATTTCAAGAACATTAATTAACTTGCCATACAAAACAAAGTTCTTGGTCTTCCTTCCCTAGTTTATTCAAAGGATAAACCTTGCACAACATGTGAAAAAGGAAAGTACCATACAGCTTCATTCAAAACTAAACAAAACTTCTCTATCAAGAAGTGTTTACATCTTCTTCATATGGATTTGTTTGGACCAGTAAGTCCAATGTCTATAAATCATGAGAAATATACCCTAGTCATTGTTGATGAGTACTCAAGGTACACATGGTTTCACTTTCTCAGGAAGAAGAGTCAAGCACCTAAAATAATCATGTCTTTCTTCAGGATGGTAGAAAACCAAAATGATGTAAAAGTCAAACAAATCAGAACTGATAATGGGACTAAGTTTAGAAATCATGAGCTTGAGAGTTTTTGTGACGAGAAAGGAATTTCTTAGAACTCCTCTTCTCCCTATACACCTGAACAAAATGGTGTAGCTGAAAAGAAATAATAGAACTCTCATGAGGCTGCTAGAACAAATGTGAATGGCTCAGTACTCTCTAAGCATTTTTGGACTGAAGCAGTTAGAATAGCCTGTTATACTCAGAACAGATCAATCATTGTCAAAAGACATGATAAGACTCCCTATGAGATATTTAGAGAAAGAATCCCTGATATCAGCTATTTTCATATGTTTAGATGCCCTATGTTTTATTTCACAGCAATTAAATCACAAGATCAACTAGGCTAATTTGAGTGCTAAGGCCGATTGAATGGATACTTCCTTAGGATATCACCGTTTGTCTCAAAAGCATTACAGAGTCTTTCAACACAAGAAGACAACAATAAGAGGAGACTTATAATGTAACATTTGATGAAAGAATGGAGCCATCAAGTTTACCCAATACCTTAGTAGATGAGATACTAATTGATGATTCCTCTAGATATCCTCCTGATGAATTTCTTCAAGAGGATGATCCATCTAGACAATATCAAGTAGATTTTGATGTTTCATACTACATCATCCCTCATGGACTTTCACTTACTGAACTTACCCAAGAAAATCATGTCCCGGAAGTGATTGTTCCTAATGAGCCTAATATACCTCATACTGAGGATACTGAAGGTCCTCCTGATCTAATCAACACTGAAGGGACACATGAACAAAATATCTAGAATGATCAAATGATCACTCAACCCACTGATATACCATCAGGGAACAATACTAAAGTCTCAGGATCCATTACTGAATCTTTAGTCCCTGATGTCACTCAGTCTCACATCTCAAATCAAGCCTCTGCAAGTTCTCATCTTGTTCCTCAGGATAGATGGTCAAAAGACCAACAAATTGAACTTGTGAATATCATTGGTGATCCGGGTAAAGGCATGCTTACAAGAACTATGGCTGCCAAACTTACAGCTTCCTTAGCTAGTGAATGTTTATTTGCTGATTTTCTCTCTAAGATAGAACCAAAAAAAGGTGTCTGAGGCACTGAAGCACCCATGATGGGTTAATGCCATGTAGGAAGAACTGAATCAGTTCTATAGAAACAAAGTATGGACTCTTGTTCCTCTCCTTTATGGAAAAACAACCATAGGCTCTAAATGGGTTTTCAGGAACAAGAAAGATGAGCATGGTATAACAAAAAAACAAGAGCCAAGACTGGTTGCACAAGGTTATAGTCAGGATATTCCTTGCCTTTGCTACATATATGAACTTCAAAGTTTACCAAATGGATGTCAAAAGTGCCTTCCTAAATGGTAAACTAAAAGAAGAAGTTTATGTTAAACAGCCTCCTAGCTTAAAAGTAGTGAGTTCCCTGACTATGTCTATAAGCTTGACAAAGCCCTCTATGGACTAAAACACGAACCAAGGCATTGTATGAGACACCTCACTACTTCCTATTCAAAACAATTTACCATGGAAAAGAATATATAACACATTGTTTACTATAAATCAAAAAGAGAATATATCCTCTTGTTTAATTGTATATATTGACATCATATTTGGCCTTAACAAGTTATAAACTTGTAAACAGTTTTGAGAACTAATGACAAAGAAATTTGAAATGGAGTAGATAGAGAACTCACAGAACTTCCTTGGACAACAAATCAAGCAGATGTCAAAGAATCTCAATTTGTCAAGAATATAACATAGAACTTACATCAAGAATATGAAATTTTTGATAGTTTCCTTAGTGAAAACACCTATGGTTCCTCCCAACACTTAGGTACTGAACATACTGGCAAAACAAGCAAATGTGACCTCCATATAAGGGAATGATTAGGTTTACTGATGTACTTAGAACTGCAACAAGGCCTGAATCGTAATTCTCCACAGTCCTGTGTGCAAGATATCAGTCAAATCCAAAGGAATCACATCTAACAATTGTAAAAAGAATCCTCAGGTACTAAAAGGTACTCCAACCATTGGTTTGTATTATCCAAAAAGTTCATGCTTTGATCTCAAAGAATCAGACTCGACTATCTGGATGAAACATGGATAGAAAAAAGCACCTCGGTGCCTGCGGCAAATTACGTTGGTGGAAAATTAGGTTTGTTAGAGTGCCAAGAAACAGCAGTTAGTGGCTATGTCCTCAGCTGAAGTTGAATATGTTGTTGTTGTTGGGTATTGTGCAAGTATCTTATGGATGAAAAGTCAACTCAGTGACTATGGCATCAATTATAAGATGGTACCCATCTTTTGTAACCACACCAGTGCCATTGCAATATCCAACAATCCAGTACTTCACTCAAGAACCAAGCATATTGATATAAGATATCATTTCATCATGGGTTACATCCTTAAAGGAGATATTGAATTACACTACATCCCTACTGAGTATCGGCTAGCTGAAATCTTCACTAAACCCTTAGATGAACCTACTTTCACTAGACTAAAAGTAGAATTAGGCATGTTGGATATTGATTAATCAGTCTCCCTGATCAATCATGTTCAGTATGGTGTATATTCTTTTCTCCCTGAAACATATATGAACCCCATGACACTGAGGGACACATTAAATGGAGTAACTAAATGCTCCAAGTCTTTAGTTACTTAATGTCCTATTATGGTGAATGAACACATTAAATAAGGAATAAATATTCCTTGTCTAACTGTCATCCAACAGTCATGGGTCCCCACTTCTCCCAATATCACTCAAATAACTCATCATGCATTTAATACCACTCCCACAAACATGATCCCTTCCCAAAATGTCTAGTCAAAAGACTTTTGACCGTTATTCATACGTCATCACTGCAAAAGTGAAACGGCGCAACAGTTGCCATGAAAAACAAAATCTTGCAACTAGTAGGAAAATGCATTAAATGTAGTACCAACAAATTTTTAACTTTTTCAAAATTATGTGGAAAATCTTTTCCACTCCCCTATAAATACCTTTCACCAAACAAGAACACACACACAAATTTACAAAGCAAATAAACTCTGCTCAAATTCTCTCTCAAAGCAAAACGTGTAGGTGTTCTTTAATTTTTTGG
>BQNB010044051.1:31456-45122 GCA_026074375.1 Tanacetum coccineum
TTGAACAGATATTTAGGTCAACACTACGGTTTGACCAACCTGCTCGAACCACGGTTGTCACACTAGATAGCTTATTTTTTATAGTAGCTTGTATAGCTTATTCGAGCTTATTTTAAGCTATTTCTTGGCTAATTTTGGGCATATAAGCCACGAAAACTTTCCAAAATCACTAGGAAAGTGATTTTGATTATTTTTGTGTTATGACGTATGTTGTGTACTATTTTTGAGGCTTATGATAGTAACCAAATGCGATACGTAGCTTATTAGCTTATTTTTAAGCTTAATAGACGTATTTTGGAGCATATGGGCTCACGACCCAATAAGTCCATTTAAGCCGTGGCTTAATGGGAGGGCTTATTGTGGTTCAGATTATTTTATAATTATTGGTATAAACTTATGTATGTAAATGTACCTTGGTTTTGGATTTGAATTATATTTTGGACTTATAAATATCTTAAAGGACCCTTGTTGGGCCTTAAAGCCCAATAAGCGATATTTAGTTGCTATGAGAGTTTTGACGGAATTTTGAAAGTGAAAATGTATTTACGAAGTGATATTGAACGATATTTTGGGAAAATCGTTTTAGTAAACGTTAAGGATTAAGATTTTAGAATTTTGTCGAAAAGTGTCGAATTTATGAAAAGTGTTGAAAATAAGGTTTGATACCTTAGAAAACGTTGTATGAGCGTACGGGTGATGTCGAAATTTCGTAAAAAGTTTATACTTAGAAATTTTCACAAAAACATGATTTTCGATTTTAAATAATAAATTATTATTTAATTATTTTATTTATTTAATAAATTCACTAAAAGTTGATAAATGTAATCTTTCTCGAAACTTCTCTAATATGTTTATTATGAGTAAACGTTTTATTTTCAACCATATTATGATTATTTTTGAGGTGACTAAGGTTACCGAATGGACTTGTCGAGATATATTTGTAATTATTAATTATAAATATTTATTTATATTACTTATCTATTTTCTCTAAATAATATGAGTATGTATTATCGAGTAATGGGATTGATATGATTGTTGGGCTACGTTGTCAACCATCACACCACTAAAATGTTACGAGTAAATGTACAACGCGTCTAAACTCTATGCATCAAACGTGAAGATTGTTTTGGAATTGGATGATTAAATTAGGACATTAACTGGACTACGTCGTGTGCGGGCGTTGTTGCATTTGCTTGTGTGATTAAGATTTGGTTGCTAAAGGCTTGCTTGAGGTGAGTTCTCGTAGCCCCACTTTTTATTGTTTTTCCGTTGGAGGGAAATGATACTCAAATGTGTTTTGAAATATTTTGAATTGATCTGTGCAAAATGTGGTTTTGTTTTTGGGACAAGTTATGTGCTTATGACTGTTATGTGAATATTATGTGATGTATGATTATTTGGAGCGGATGGGTACACCTACCCAGTATTTGTGTGATTATTGCAGCGGATGGGTACGACTACCCTGGTTTGTGTGTGGTCCTGCCCTAATTTTAGTGCTCCACCTGGTAGGCCTTTTAGGTGCGTAAGTGACATATCGTTATTGATTAGGGGTGATGCTAAGGTTGTTTGCATATATTCACTGTCATATAACACTATTGTCCACTGATTTGAGTTATTGGCATAACTTTTAGGTTTAAGGTCAAACCTACGAGCTCACCAACATTGTTGTTGACGTTTTCGAGTATCATTTTCAGGTGAAGTGAAAGAAGAATAGTTTGGTGATTGTGATAGCAGACTTAGTTCCACATTTGGTAACTACAGAGAGTAGGATGATTGAGAGGTATGTGTATGGCCTTGCTCCACAGATCCGTGGGATGGTGGCAGCAACAGAGCCAAAGACTATACAGAAGGTTATGCAGATTTCTGGTGCACTCACTGATGAGGCTGTGAGAAATGGATCAATTAAGAAGGTTGAGAAAAGAGGAAATGTAGGGGAACCTAGAAAGGATAAGAATGGCAGGGATGATAATAAGAGGACTACGACTGAGAATGCTTTTGCTAATACTGTAAACTATGTAGGAAGAGAGAATAAGGGTACTTGGACCAAGTGTACCATCTGTAACTCCTACCATGCTCCCGGAGGGCCTTGTCGCACATGCTTCAACTGTAACCGCTCAGGTCATTTGGTAAAGGATTACAGAGGTTCACCGAGGAATGTAAATCTTGTCAATATTAGGAACCCATCTGTTAGGGCATGTTATGAGTGTGGTAGTACCGACCACGTCAGGTCAGCTTGTCCTAGATTAAATAGGGCACAAGGACCGGAAGAAAATCGTCCAAACCAAGTTGGTGCTAATAACGGGGGCCAGGGTCGTGGAAACCAAGGGAACCAGGCTAGGGGTAGGGTATGCATGTTGGGAGCAGAGGAAGCTCATCAGGATCCAAACATTGTGACGGGTACGTTTACTTTGAACAATCATTTTGCCACTACCTTATTTAACTCTGGTGCCGACTATAGTTTTGTTTCTACTACTTTCATACCTTTGTTAGGCTTAGAGCCCAGTGACTTAGGTTTCAAATATGAGATTGAGATAGCTAGCGGGCAGCTAGTAGAGATTGATAAGGTTGTTAAGGGTTGCAAACTAGAAATCAAAGGTCATGTCTTTGACATTGATTTGATACCTTTTAGGCATATGAGTTTTGATGTGGTTATAGGTATGGACTGGTTGTCCAATTATAAGGCTGAAATAATTTGTCATGAGAAGGTAGTGAGGATACCACTACCGGATGGCAAGGCGCTTAGAGTATTAGGAGAGAGACTGAAAGAGAAAGCAAGATTTTTGATGGGTGCTAAGACTGGTGATAAGAAGCAAGAAGAGATTGTTGTGGTTAGAGATTTTCCTGAGGTATTCCCGGATGATCTAACTGGATTATCGCCTATTTAAGAAATTGAGTTCCGGATTATGCTAACCCCTGGAGCAATGCCAGTAGCAAAGTCTCCTTATCGTTTGGCACATTCTGAATTGGAGGAGTTGTCAGGATAACTCATGGAACTCCAAGACAAAGGTTTCATTCGACCCAGTTTGTCGCCTTGAGGAGCACCGGTATTGTTCGTTAAGAAAAAGGATGGTTCTTTAAGGATGTGCATTGATTATAAAGAATTGAACAAGTTGACTGTTAAGAATCGTTATCCACTTCCTAGAATTGATGATCTATTTGATCAAATGCAAGGGTCACAGTTTTTCTCGAAGATAGATCTTAGGTCTGGATACCATCAGCTGAGAGTGCATGAGGATGACATTCCAAAGACTGCGTTTAGAACTTGTTATGGACATTTCGAGTTCACTGTAATGCCCTTTGGTCTGACTAACACACCAGCAGTATTTATGGATTTGATGAATAGAGTTTGTAGGCCTTATCTAGATAAGTTTGTGATAGTATTTATAGACGATATCTTAATCTACTCTAAGACTCAATAGGAGCATGTAGAACAATTAAGGTTAGTCTTGGGACTGCTCAAAAAGGAGAAACTGTATGCTAAGTTTTCTAAGTGTGAATTCTGGCTAAGAGAAGTGCAGTTTCTTAGGCATGTGATAAATGGTAATGGGATTCATGTAGACCCTAGTAAGATTGAAGCTGTTAAGAATTAGAAAGCCCCTAGAACTCCGACTGAGGTTTGTTCGTTCTTAGGAGTGGCTGGATATTACCATAGGTTCATTGAGAACTTTTCTAAGATAGCTAAGTCTCTTACTATCTTGACTCAGAAGTGTAAGACTTTCGATTAGGGTGAGGAATAGGAATTGGCATTTTAAACCTTGAAGGATAAGTGTGTAATACGCTTGTTCTAGCTCTCCCCGATAGACTGAAAGACTTTGTAGTATATTGTGATGCGTCTAGGATAGGACTAGGCTGTGTGTTAATGCAAAGAGGTAAGGTGATATTCTATGCGTCTAGGCAGTTGAAAATTCATGAGAAGAATTATACTACCCATGATTTAGAGTTGGGTGCGGTCGTGTTTGCATTTAAGATTTGGAGACATTATCTGTATGGGACAAAGAGTGTCATCTATACGGATCATAAGAGTCTTTAGCATATCTTTAGTGAGAAAGAGTTGAATATGCGACAGCGTCGCTAAATAGAGTTGTTTAGTGATTATGACTGTGAAATTCGCTACCATCCTGGTAAGGCGAATGTGGTGACTGATTCCCTAAGTAGGAAGGAAAAAGTAAAGCCTAAGAGAGTTAGAGCTATGAATATGATCCTTCAGTCGAGTATCAAGGATATGATACTGGCAGCTTAGAAAGAGGTTGTAGATGAGTCTGCATTGCAGAAAGGTTTGGATGAGATGATAGAACAGAGAAGTAATGGGACTTTGTACTACCTGGATCGAATATGGGTACCTTTGAAGGGTGAGGTAAGAACCCTGATAAAGGATGAAGCTCATAAGTCGAAGAACCGTGTACACCCAGGAGCTGATAAGATGTATTATGAGTTGAGAGATAGGTATTGATGGCCTGGAATGAAAAAGGACGTAGCTAAGTATGTTAGTAAGTGTTTAACTTGTCTGAAGGTTAAGGCTGCGCATCAAAGGCCATCTGGCTTACTCCAGCAACCTGAGATTCCCGTGTGGAAATGGTAAGGGATAGCTATGGATTTTGTAACCAGGTTGCCTAGGACTAGTAGTGGGCATGACACAATATGGGTCATTGTGGACCGATTGCCTAAGTCTGCTCATTTTCTACCTATGCGTGAGGATTATAAGATGGATAGATTGGCTAGATTGTATTTGAATGAGATAGTTGCTAGACATGGTGTGTCGATCTCGATTATATCGGATCGTGATAGTCGTTTCACATCAAGGTTTTGGCAGTCAATGCAAGAGGCATTAGGAACTCGTTTAGACATGAGTACGACTTATCACCCTCAGACTGATGGTCAGAGTGAGCATACTATTTAGACTTTGGAAGACATGCTTAGAGCGTGCGTCTTGGACTTCGGAGGAAGTTGGGATGTTCATCTTCTGTTGGTTGAGTTTTCGTATAACAATAGTTATCATGCTAGTGTGAGATGTGCTCCGTTTGAGGCATTGTATGGTAGAAAGTGTCGTTCGCCAATTATGTGGGCTGAGGTTGGAGAAGGTCAGTTGATAGGACCTGAGTTAGTGCAAGAGACTACTGAGAAGATCTCGCAGATTAAGGATAGACTTAAGGCTGCGCGTGATCGTCAGAAAAGTTATGCTGATAAGAGGAGGAAGCCTCTAGAGTTTAGTGTAGGTGACTATGTCTTGCTCAAAGTGTCGCCTTGGAAAGGTGTGGTACGCTTTGGGAAGAAAGGGAAGTTAGCACCTAGATTTGTTGGACCTTTTGAGATTATTGAAAAGGTAGGCCCTGTGGCCTATCGGTTAGATTTGCCTGAGGAATTGAATGGTGTTCATGACACGTTCCACGTGTCGAACCTTAAGAAGTGTTTGGCTGATCCAACACTGCAAGTGCCTTTGGATGAGATTCGAGTTGATGCTAAGTTGAATTTTGTGGAAGAGCCTGTGGAAATTTTAGAAAGAGAGTTTAAGAAGTTGAAGCGTAGTAGGATTGCCATCATCAAGGTTCGGTGGAATTCGAAACGTGGCCCTAAATTAACATGGGAACGTGAAGATCAGATGAAAATGAAGTACCCTTATTTGTTTAGTGATGTTAGTAGTTGAATTTCAGGGACGAAATTCTTTTAAGGGGGTGGAATGTAACGTTTGCCCTTTTTGTGTTATGCATATTTTATTTATAGTCCTTTGACTATTTGACTTTTGTTAGTGTATTCAGATTTTATACCGTGTTGACGGTGATAATTTTTATGAGAATTATGGTGATTTATGGTTTATTGTGATTAATAATACATTTTGGAAGGTATTATTGTTTTATTTGTATTCTAGGTGGTTTGACCCGTGAATTTTGAGAAATGTCGAAAAACGAGTCTGACACGTCCGTTAATGTCCATATGAGTTTTGAAATGGTTTAAAGTGAAAATATGTCGTGTGAATACTCTAGGTTAATGGAAAAATATTTTTAAGGTGAATAAAAATGCTAATTAACTTTGGGGTAAATTTTACGGTTGAGTTTTACGAGTATTTAAGTGATCCCGACACGAAAAGAAAGACCCGATACCCCATAGGATGCCATATCCGATCAAGTAAGTCAAAAGGGACAAGATGGCTTAATTTTAGCTAATGTGTCTTAAAGGTGTACAAATATATTCCTTCCACTAGCTCTCATTATCCATTTCATTTTCAAAAAAAAAACACACACTTTGGTGTGTGCTCTTGTGTTCGTCCGCCACCAACAACAACAATCCACCATAAATTTTCCAACTTTGATCGAGAACGTGATATTCCGGGTTGATACGAGTGTTTGGGTGTTCATTTAAACAACGTTTGGGTTGTCCGGTTCGTGTCAAAATATACATTTTTGAAGATTTTCTTGTAAGTTTTCAAATTTAAATTTCGTTTGTCCTTTTGGGTTTATTTTGATGCATAGATGTTAGTTGTACAAGTTGATCGTTGTGAAAATCGATTTTTGGAAGCGAAACGAATAAAAAGGTTGTGTTTGGTTCGTGGGTTATAAAAAGGAAAAAAGGGATTTTTGTAGTTTTGATGTTGTGGTCGTGATGGTTGAATAATATATGTTGCTAGATAGCTTATTTTTTATAGTAGCTTGTATAGCTTATTCGGGCTTATTTTTAAGCTATTTCTTAGCTTATTTTGGGCATATAAGCCACGAAAACTTCCCAAAATCACTAGGAAAGTGATTTTGATTATTTTTGTGTTATGACGTATGTTGTGGACTATTTTTAAGGCTTATGGTAGTAATCAAATGCGATACGTAGCTTATTAGCTTATTTTCAAGCTTAATATACGTATTTTAGAGCATATGGGCTCACGACCCAATAAGTCCATTTAAGCCGTGGCTTAATGGGAGGGCTTATTGTGGTTCGAATTATTTTCTAATTATTGGTATAAGCTTATGTATGTAAATGGACATTGGTTTTGGACTTGGATCGTATTTTGGACTTATAAATATCTTAATAGACTCTTGTTGGGCCTTAAAGCCCAATAAGCGATATTTAGTTGCTATGAGAGTTTTGACGGACTTTTGAAAGTGAAAATGTATTTACGAAGTGATATTGAACGATATTTTGGGAAAATCGTTTTAGTAAACGTTAAAGATTGAGATTTTGGAATTTTGTCGAAAAGTGTCGAATTTATAAAAATTGTTGAAAATAAGGTTTGAAACCTTGAAAAACATTGTATGAGCGTACGGGTCATGTCGAAATTTCGTAAAAAGTTTATACTTAGAAATTTTCCTAAAAACCTGATTTTTGATTTTAAATAATAAAATATTATTTGCTCAAATTAAATGTGTAATATCTTTTTCTCATAAATATAAATTGTTTCTTTTTGTTCGTAACTTTTAGTTTAGGACTGGATAAGCCGTTTTTTTAAGAACGGCAAGTTAGTTGGGCAGTATTCAAGACTCGAGCCCACGTCTTAGGGGATAAACCTCTCCTTTTTTTGCTCATGAAGAAAAATCCTTATGATGAGGCTTGAACCCGAGACCTCTCGAATGTTTTTTTTTTTGAACAGCAAAATTTTATAAACTAGCAAGGAGCTAGAAAAGAAATTACAAAGAAATTAAATGCGGGTTTTTAAGCCAATCATCCCTAGAAAACTTCCTACTACACCTACTATTACACCAAAGAAAGGAGGAAGAGACTATATTCTCAAAAAGGATCGATCTAGACGGCTTATTAACATCAAAAGTGGAACGATTCCGAAATCCCCAAATAAACCACCAAGCAACGTAGAAGACTCCTTCCAAAAAACCTTTAACTGAACCCGGAAGACGAATAGAAGAGAACCACGCGTCCCATTCTGAGAACGAACGCCAAAGCTGGAAATCGATCTCCCACCAACGGCAAACACGATGCAAAACCTCCTGAGATAGAGAACATCGAAATAACAAATGATGGACATCCTCTTCATCCGAAAAACAAACCGGGCAAGAAGTGGACTCCAAAATAACACCTTTTTGGACCAGATTGTATCTAGTAGGCAAACACCCCCGACGAGCTCGCCACATAAAAACATTAATCTTAATAGGAATTAACTTAACCCACCTAGTCGGCTCAGAATGAGAGGGAAGCACCAAATCATCAATAGCAAGACGAGTATCTTTCACACTAAATTCACCACTGCTAGAAAGGGAGAAATACCAACGATCATTAGACGTTGAAAGAACCACTGAATTCAAAAACGAACTTAAATCTGAGAATTCTTGCTGTTCGACCCCTCCTCTAACTGATCTCCGAAAAGACGTATCCAGGGGGCCAGCCATCTTAGCCGCCACACAAATATTGGGAGCAGAATCAAGGGCAAACAAACGCGGACACAACTCACACAAGGGAATATCCCCCATCCAAGTCTCTTTCCAAAAACTAGTAGATTGACCATCCCCGATACGTTTAGAGCAATACGACAAGAAATCAAATCCAGATGACTTAAGCACTTGAACTTCCTTCAAAATCGAACTCCATATGGAAACCTTACGAACTGAATGAGAATCAATCTTATCCCCATGAACCGCTTGGATAACACGAAACCACAAAGAATCATCTTGCGAAACGAAACGCCAAACCCACTTTAAGAGGAGCGCTCGATTAAGAGCGAAATAACTCGAAACCCCAAGACCCCCTTTCTTCTTCGAAGCTAACACCTTATCCCACGCAATCCAGGAAATTTTTTTCTCCAACATGCTGGCACCTTTAAAGAAGTTACTACGAATTGACTCCATTACCTTAAGCACGCCTTTAGGAACCTTAAAAATGGACATGTTATAAAGGGGAGATGCACCGAGAACTGATTTTAACAAAGTAAGCCTACCACCAATCGAGAGGGTTTTCGCTTTCCATTTAGACAAACGAGATTGAAGCTTTAAAATTACATCATCCCAAGCCTTATGACGAGACATCCCAGCCCCCACCATAACCCCAAGATAACGGAACTTGTTTTCCATAATAGTGCAACCTAAAGAAGAAGCCATATCCTCAACTCTAGACCGCGGGACCCCCACACCCAAAATTTGGCTCTTATGAATATTAATCTGTAATCCCGACGCGAGATGGAAACATTTAAGAATATGGATAATACCTCTCAAATTATTATCAGACCATTCACCCATAAAAAAGGCGTCATCCGCATAAAATAAAAAGGCGTCATCCTCTGTTCCTGAGCTTGATTGCGGATTTTCTCAACCTGTTGGCTAACAAAAGGACAGCTAGAAGTGTTATTGTTAAGCTTGTCCTTGCGGCTTCTTGCTACTTCATTTGGCAAGAGCGGAATAACAGGTTGTTTTCGAAGCATAAGAGATCTAAAGACCAAGTTATTGAAGCTATCAAGTCTACTGTTCTGTTGAAGCTGCTTTCCTGCAAGTTTAAGAAGACGAAGAATGTCCAGATGTACCTTCATTTGTGGAAGCTGCCTAACTCTCTCCTTAGTTCTTCTCCCTGATGATTATTGATTGCTATTCCTTTCATTTCTTCTCTTAATTCGAGAAAACAAATGTGATATTGAGATAGCGAAGAGTTAGCTGCAGGCGGTCCGTTGTGTAAGGAGTACTAGCGTATATACATGTGGGGAGGAACTTGTAACCAAGCTAAAAAACTTGCCAGGGTCCATGGCTGTAGTAAAAGGTGCGGCATTTATTAGGGACGTTCAAGATTGAGATTTGAAGAAGGCCGCCGAGATGATGAGGATGGTCACTCAATCGTACAACCATGTGATAGAAAAAAAATTGTTCAGGTGATTAGGTGTATGTAGGAGGTTTCTGGTTTAGGGTTAGTGTTTCAGGTATTTTTTATAAACGGAAATGTTTGTCCCTTTCTTTAGCTTATTATTTTCTCATTTTTGTAATTGCTTTAAAGATATAAGGTTTGATTTTTTTTTGTTTTGTATGCGGCAAATTGATATGGATACAAGTTTGGTTATCGTCGTGCGTGTGGATACTGTTGAGAAGGTGCTTGGTCTTGTCCGAGGCAACCCATGTACTACTAGTATGTAGAGAGAGGACGATTGAAACGTGAGAGATATAGAATATTAATAGTCTACCCATGGTAGGTGTGTCAGGGAGTATGTTATTAGATGGCGTATGATCGGGGTGTGATGGTCAACAGGTTTAACAACTTGGGCAATTTTTCTTATTTTGGGGTTAGTTTTTGATGCCTTTGGTTTGTGGGTCTGTGATATTGGGGGGGTTTTTTTACGAGCCCGGGCAAGATGGCAATGCAGTACTTAACAGAAAAGGGGGTTGGCTCTGGGGGGTGGTAGTTGAATTATGTGTTGGGTCGCAGGCATGATACGATGGGGGGGGGGGGGGAAGAGGAAGGACGACAGAAAGAGAAAACGGACAGACGATGAAGCGAACAAAGAAGTCTGGGCAGGTTGTGAAGAGGGGGAGGTGTATAAAGGTACGGTTTAAGAGTGTGGTAATTGGAGATTGAAAGAGTTCTCTTTTAATGTTTATAGTCATCATTTTTCACCCCCTATTCTCTCTTCCTGCTCTCCTAACTAGAGGCAGGTAGAATGTGTTTTCGTGGTTTAGTTGGTAGGGGTGTCTGTAGTGTATAGTTGGGGCGTGTGCGTTGGGGTCCTGGGAGGTTTTTTTTATCCTTTGGTTGGAATCTTTGCTGGTTCTTCTTTTATGTCTTTATCGGGGTTATATTTTTTTGTTCTACTTCGGGGGGGTTGTTGGGGGGAAGAGCGGCTCTTTATCCGGGTGGGGGGGGCTACGGGGGGAGGGTATTGGTTAGAAATTCGTAAGGGTTCGGGGATGGTGTCAGGCTTAGAATAGGGTTTTTGTCTGGGTTGGGGTTTCTGAGTGGTTCCGTAATTTGGTCGTCCGTCCTGTCTGATGGTGTGTGGCGGGGTTGTTGGTTCGTTCGTCGTTGGTTTGGTTGGTGTTTGGTTTCTTTGATAATAAAATGTTCTTTTGTTAGTTTTCTTTCTTTTTTTTGCCAAGTGATTGGAATTGGAAGTACCCGATGTTTTTGACATAACCGAAGAACCCAAGAGAGAGATAAAGTATAGTATAGATAGATTGATAGATGGTAACCCCGTTGACTTGTTTTAACCTGCGTGTTTGAGTTGACATGAACGTGTGTCAGCTATATAGTGTGAAAAATTGTCAGTTTTGGGGCTTCCCATGGTGGTGTCACTTTTCAGTAGAGGGGTTCTTGGGGGGCACGCGGTGGGGGGGGGAAAAAGGGAGGGGGGTTTAGTTCAAGTGGGGATGTGGTGGGTTTCATCAGTTTTTCGGACTCACAAAAATTTGTGTTATAAACCTTATATAAATTTAATATTGTGTTGTGTTTTATTTGTGGTGTATACTTAACCCGTTAATGTCTTGGAGAAAAAAAATGAAAAATAAGGGGGGAATAATAAAAAAGAATAAAAAAAAATAATGTATTGTATAAATGAATGAATAAGAGTTTTTTCTTTGTTTTTTTGTTGGTTTGATTTTTATTTTTTATGGTTTTTTGTTTTTTGTGGTTTTTTTTTTTTTTATTTGATTATTAAATTTTTTACATTTAAACAAAGTAAAGTCTTTATGTTTTTTTTTTTTTCTTAAAAGTTAATAGTTAATAAACCCAAAACTATTTTCAAAGTTTAATCCTTCCATTAATATTATTATTAAGAATTTTACCCTTTTGTTTTTATTATTTGAGACTAGAAAGCAGAAAACAACAAATGGAGAGGGAGGAGATTGAATGGGTTTTGAAAGTTTGACTAATGATGATAATGTTGTTGAAATGAATGATAATGTAAAGTATAAGTCGATTCGTATAACTTAGGCATAAAGCAAAAGTATTCATGCTTTTTTTTAAGTTAACAACTATGCTAACCCAATTTTTTGAACTGTGTTGTTTCATGGGACATTAACTTTGTTCGTATAAGTGATCTCTCTAATAACTTAGCATAAAGCAAAGTATTATGCTAAGTTAACAACTATGCTAACCAATTGAACTGTGTTCAGGGACTTAGTTGATTTTGGAGGAGTAGGTAGTCTGTGAATGATGAAACATTAAGTGCACAAACATAAACCATACTCCTTTACAAGACTATCTATTTATAGTGTGTGTCCCTAAGTTGATTGGACAAGTACATTCGTAACTTGTCTCTATTACATATTCTAATCTAGCCAGGGAGACAACACACTTTCTAAGGTCAGTGACGACACTGACCTTGATCTTATACCCTATTCAGGATAGTTTAATTTGAGGGGATAAATACTTGATCTTATCCCTTCAAACTTATCCCGCCTATTCTTCTGATGCGTAAATTATTTTAAATAATTAATTGCCAAGTTTTAAATTTATAAAACTCGTCTACCGATACACGCACTAATAGGCAGAGAACCCGGTCGTATGTAGTGCAGTAGTTGGTTAATCCGAGATTATCCCAAGAACTAAGTTTAACTAGTTCTAATTTGATTATGTCACGTTTTAAAAATGGTTTTGAATTGATTTGAATAACAGGAAAGTAAATTGCAGAAAATAAATTGATAGAAGTGATCAGGGAGAAAGGCGTGCTAGCCTAGCCATTTCATTACTATTGATATGATTATATTTTCCTATGCAATGTCTAATTACTTGTTTTATTAGTGGTTATAATATCGACAGACCTGAATTGGCATTTGAGGTCTGTCATATACTTCCTGCAATCCTGTATCCCCCGAAAGTCACGAAGGTAGGGCAACCAAGTTGTAGTGATTAATCCCCGACCATCCTTAAGACCAGATCTATAACTTGTATAGATTATTAACCCTCTCTGAAAGAGTTTCTATGCTTTTTAAGTGTTTAATGAGACAGAGGCGGTAATCAGGTTAATTCCTACACTAGGGATATGTGTAAATCTACCCTAGTACCCTGCTAATCCCATGTTTAACTAGTCCGCCTAATGACAAAACTAACATGATCTAAGCCACCCTCAACACTACCAAAACCCAGGGATCAATGAAAGGCTATGAGGATATCTAACAAAACCATAATTAAACGGGAAACATTTAACATAATAGTAGTAAATACATAGCTAGGCCAACACTAGAAGTGCTTAGCCGCTCATGGTAACAGTACAACAAGAACTAATGAAGGAAATCTTGGATAGAAAACTCATAATCCTTACAGTATGCGTTTTGAACGATTAAATAAAAAAAATACAATTTAGTGATGACTCGCTTGGACTTCTGATGGATTTCTTCGTATTCTGGAAGCCTTGTTTGTTTTTTGGTATTGTGGTGGAAGGAGTGATGCTGAATGAGCCGAATGAGGGCTCTATTTATAAATATTGAATCTGTTACGGCGTAACAGTTATGTATACGTTACGCCATAACCATGCTGATGTGGCTTCCAATGCTCCATGCTTAAATTGTGTTACGGCGTAACTCCAATGTTGATGTTACGCGTAACGATGACTAGGATGAGTAATCTTCCTTCAACGTAAAGTGTTACGGCGTAATAGATTACAACGGTTACGCCGTAATCCTTGTGCTGACTCATTCCTTCATTAATCTTGGTTGCGGCGTAACTAATAATTTCACAAAAGTGTGCTTGAAATAATTTTATATTTAGGCATAATTTAAGCATTTTATTGTGAAAATATGAACAAGTAAGCGCTCTAATTCTCCTC
>BQNB010044052.1:3213-45122 GCA_026074375.1 Tanacetum coccineum
TTATATATATATATATATATATATATATATATATATATATATATATATATATATATGTGGTATATACTTCGTCTTTCAGCTTCAAATAGATGGCACTAAAGTTTTGTAAACCCATGCTCAAACTGACTAAATAAGTCGCCTTTAGGTGTGACATAAAACATTGTGACTTAATCAAGTTTATTGTTTTTCCTACAGGAGATGGTTAATAGGCAATTTGTTATCGAAGTCGATCATAATACGTACAGGAAAAGACAGGTATGTATAAAGTATTGAAACAAATAAAACTTATAAAAAAACATAAATTATTATGTTATAATGTATGTTAAAAATAATTGATAATGAGATAATTATATTACCACTCTTAACAGAACCTCCCTTCTTGGTTTAATGACATTTATTGCCCTAGGAATAATTGGGTTTACTTGATTAATGATGACATCAAATAACGTCACTTTATTATATCATTTATCCCATCTATTTTGCCCACTTTTATATAATTATTGCATTATTTGGTTCTTAATTGCTTATAAGTTGATAAATGCAGTAATTCAGGAGTGTTTTGTGAAGATAAGCTAAAAGGCGCATAATTTGGAGCTAAAAAGATAACATTTGAAGATTGCTGAATTTTCACCAATACGTCGTATCCAACTAAAGAGATACGGCGTATCAGCGGTAAGACTTCACAAGAAAACGCGTTTGACCAATTCCCAATACGGCGTATTCACTCTGTCTACATACGCCGTATCCATGAAGATAACTATTTGAAGATACAGTAAATCAAATAAATTGGGATGATATCAATGATTTATTACGAACGTAGCGCGCACTCCAAAGAATCCAACCCAATACGCCGTATCGACCTTGCTCCATACGGCGTATCGAGTCTTTTTCAGACACTATAAATAGAAGGCTCAAAAACAAGTTTTCAGTGTGCAATATCATATTCTTTATACCATACTCATCAAAGACGGATTTTAGAAGAGAAGATCAGCCACCAAGGTCAAGCATTGATCACGAATTCGTAGAAGACATCGTGTAATATTTACTCTCTTAATCGTTCGATTTTAATTGCTTGATTACGCTTGTATAATTACAATGGTTGTGGGCTAATACCCTCGGGTATTAGCCAACTTAATGAAAGTTCAATGTTTGGTTTGTTTTAAAATAGATTTCTTAATTTATCGTTGATTGTTTAATCATGTTTATCACCTCATACTTGTTTATGTGTTTGAATGTGCGACCTATCATTCAACTGGATCTAGTGATATGGACCAAGTAATCTAGATACCGGGATAGCTCTCCATATCGTATTTCATATTACTGGACGAATAGGATCACAAATAACGTTCTGTCTTTGTCTTTGAATTATGAGCTTAGTTAGACCGGTAGGTGACACGTTTATGTTTCAGCAATCATGCTCTTAATTTACTGATAAAGATTGGAATAGTAGACTACCAGTATATAAAACACCGTCAAACAATAAGTGGGTAAAGTCCCGTTGGGCTAGGGTTTTAACAGGATCACCACTGCTTTAATTCTCTAAGATAGATTATAATTAAACCAAAGGATGCTTTATGCGGATGCGTTAATTGTGACAGGATTAATCGTGTCTAGGTCTTAGAATGATGTCCCGCCTAAGTCTTAAGAATGATATGCCGCTTCGAGATAAGTAAATCATTACACTAAAACAAACAACCCAACATTGAACTGGATTTAATATGGCTAATACAGTTTTCTATCATTTGGCTTGTACCGCTTTTCTATCTTTTAATCTTCTTCTTTTATGTTTATTGTGTATTGAATTGGTATTTGTTTCCACCAAACCTGTACCAGTCTCTCAGGCTGAAAACCCCCATATCATTAGACAACGTACATAGCATAGGTTTAACTAATAAATAGACTAATTAAAATACTGATAGAATATAGGATTAATGTTCCACTCTTAGTGTTCGACACCATAATTACCGCGAACTCCATCTTGGCCGGGTACACTACTCGTTAAAGTGTTGTTTTAGGTTTGTTGGCTAAATATAAATTTAAAACTTGATAATCAAATAATTGACCCTACACAACAGCACATCAATTAACAACAAAGGCAAAAAGGTAAAGGTTTGGATGAAAACGGCGGGAAGACATCAATGGCAGCTAAAGGACAAAGAATGGGAAGATTTCATTAAGCTTAGTGGATATGAGGACATTACAATATTACACTTTGTAAATGAATGTGCAGGCACATTCTACGTAATAGGGTACAATGCACAAGGCGTGGAAGTAGGTGGATACGAAACGTTGAACGCACAAAGAAGAGTTGCAAGGTGCACTACTGTAGTAGGCCAGAATCGTGAGGAATGTCCGGTATGTTTAATATAACATATTAATTTATAAGAATACATTAGCTTTTATATAAATATGGTAATTAGCTTCAATATAAACATGACATAAAAAACAATACTTGAAGGAAAGTAATTAAGAAGACAACATCAAAAAGTAGGATAATATACTCTTATTTTTGAGTTCATCTTAAAGATTACATATAAAAAATAGCTATAGTAGTATACTTGATGACGTCGTCTTGTTATACTTACGACGTTTTGCTTCTATATATCCACTGATAAATCCACTTTGTTCTCAATTTTTACGTAACCATCTTTGAGTGTTTGGATCGATAAGTATTGGATAACGACTATGGACCACATAAATATCCAAAGCATGTCCAATTTGAATATCTTCAAGAAATAAAGGTAGAATAATGTCATTTTCTATCTTTCGAAGACTCCAAGGTTCAAACATCTTCACTATAGCTATAACATCATTGTATTGGCTAAGGTATTTCCTTAATAACAATTTAATGACATGGCTACCGAAATGACATGTTTTAACGTTGCATATCATATGATCCTCACCACTCCAATTATCGTAAAGTTTATCTGTTGTAAGAATTTTACGTCCACGATGAACACATATGTCGATTGAAGGAAGAACTGTAAAACGCTTGCTGAAAAAACGTTATTATATTCAATTCTGTTAATACAAATAATGTCTAAAAACGTTATTTATATTTTTCGACCTCTCAACGTTTTGATAATAACAAAATGTAAAAACGTTTTCGATAAAATTAAACGTTTACAAATTATTAATCGTAAAATTCCATTTCTAAGATTAGTAATCATTTAAGGTATGAACAAACAAATCTTTAAGCATGATTAGTGATCAAGAAAATATTTTTCTCTTATCCATCACATTTTTACAAAAGAATTTCACAAAAATAATTATACAAAATATTTTCTAATTAAAAGAAAAGTTTTATTAAAAACTTAAAATTTGAAATTCAAATTTTCCCTCCAAAATAGAAGGTTCCATACCAGATACAACCTTCCTCACAAAAAGACAAAAAAGAGAGCGTAGTCTACTGGGCAGCCCCCTTATAGGCCTGGCGGCCCCCATATATATCTGGGACCGCCCCCAGTGACCGCTGAATTTTCCTGCTTATAAATACTGCTCCATTCCTTGCCAAAAATCTAACCTCTTTGTATGAAAATTTTCACATAACTTTCTCTCTCTAAAATCTTCTTTCTCTCTCTAAATCTCTTGATCACTAACATTCTTAGATCTTGTTTTAAGTGATCTAATCTCTTCTTCTCATCTCTTCCCTCTCATTCAAGTGCAAGAGAAGAACATTCGTATTCGCCAAGAAACAAATTGTTATTTAGTGATCTCTCCTCTTTTCTTCTAAGTACCAAATCTCTATTGTAATTATCTTGTGTATTTGTGTGATTCAGATAGTGTGTAAATCTGATAGTGTAGATCTTGTGATTGTGTAGTGATTGTGAAGTGGTAGATTGGTTCTAGCTAAGATTAGGACTCGACATTTAGCTTAGTGTCGGAAAATAACTTAAGCGACGTGTAAACGGTTTTCTCCGCCTAAAGGGAGCTTGTTGACATAGTGAAATCTCGAGTAGGATACTCGGGGAGTGGAGTAGGGCGAAGAGGTGCTTCGTAGCCGAACCACTATAAAATCTTGGCGTCTTGGTTTGATTGTTCCTTTCCTTATCTCTTCATATTATTGTCATTGTTATTTAGCTTTAGTTTAGATTGTTATATTGTTTGTTCATATTGTGAATTGGTTAAACATACAACTCGAATCTAAATATTTTGAAAGCAACTTTTAAATCCTAAACGAACCTGTAAACTATTCAACCCCTTCTATTTTCCACAATTGGTATCAGGAGCCAAGGTCACTCAAGATTTTTACAATATACTGTATTTTAAAGATTGGATCAATCTATGGATTTTGACAAATATCTAGAAGGACAATCTATGCAAAGACCATCACTTTTTGAAAGTGATAGTTTTATTTATTGGAAAAATAGATTCGAGACATATGCTGAATCAAAGAATCTTGATCTTTTTGCATGTATTACCAACGAGATTTTCAACCTATTCAACAAATCCGAAACCAATTTGATTGAGGTTATCTCTTGTGGAAAAATTAAAGTGATGAATCTTAAAAAGGACTTGCGAAAAATAATAAAGCTAAATGTTTATTTATAATGCTTTGCTAGAAAAGAATTATGAAAGAATTTTCATGTGTAACACGGCAAAAGAAATTTGGAAAACATTGTAAATCAACCATCAAGGTAATAATCAAGTCAAAGATAATAAGATCGACCTTTTGGTTCAAAAATATGAACACTTTGTCATTTCTGAAGACGAATCTATAGATAGTGATTTTGCTAGATTTAATACTATTATTACTAGTCTAAAAGCTCTTGATGAAGGATACTCTAGCAAGAATTATGTTAGAAAGTTTCTTAGGGCTCTACATCTCTAAATTTAAGAACAAGGTCATGGGCGATTGAAGAGTCGATAAGCTTAATTGTCATTATACTTGATAACATTATCGAAGAAACCTCATTTACAAAATAATCATCAAGAAAGATTCTGAAATAGTCAAAGAAAAAGTTGAAAGGAAATCTCTTGCTTTAAAGGCTAAGAAAGAATCTAGTGATGAAGAGTGTTCGACTTCCGGAAGTAAAGATGAAGAATACGCCATGGCGGTAAGAGACTTCAAGAAGTTCTTTAAGAGAAGAGGTAGATTTGTGAGACAACCTCGGAATGACAAAAAGACATTCCAAAGAAGCCGTGATGACAAGAACGGTAAAAGATAGAAAATGCTTTAGATGCGGCGACCTGAATCATCTTATTGGAGAATGTCCAAAACCACCGAAAGACAAGAACCAAAGAGCATTCGTCGGAGGTTCTTGAAGTGATAGCAGTGAAGAAGATGATAAGAAGGTCAATAACGAAACGTGTCTCGTAGCTCAAGCATCAAGGGAGGTATGTTCTGAATCCTCCTACTTTAGTGATGAGAACTCAATAGATGAATTAGTGTTAGATAATGAATATGATAAACTATGCAAAATGAGTTTAAAGATAATCACTAAAAACAAAAGATTATAGACCACTAGAAATAATTTAGAAAAAGAACTTAGTGTTCTAAATGAAAAAGTGTCTACACTCGAGAAAAACAAGGGAGTTGATCTCGAATGTGTAAAATGTCATATGCTTAAAATTGAGAATGAAAAACTTAAAGAGGAAGTCAGTAGATTAAATAAATTTGAAAAGAGTACACATTGTCTTAATTAAATGTTAAGTAATCAAAAACCCTCCGATGAAAAATTAGGTTTAGGGTTTAATTCATTTGAAGCATCACCTAGTGGAACTAAAGAAATAAAATTTGTAAAAGCTTAGAAAACGGCGTCTTCTGATGGAGGTCCCATAAATATGGGCGGCTCCCAAAACAATTATGGGACCGCCACCAATTGGTACACCTGGATCTGAGAAAAGTGTGTCTTTTCAAAAATTTCTTTTGGGTCATAGACCAAAACACATAATAGTAAACAATGTAAAAGTTCTCGTTGCTAGTGATAATGAAGTTAAACAATTTTATAAGCAATTATCAAAACCCAGAGTTGGATTTTTAAAACCTAATTTTAGATCAAAAACTCCACCACCTAGAAGAGTCATCAATAATTATCCTCGTCCTAAGACAACACAATCAAAAAGAAACATTGGTCGACAAAATCAACCTTTTGGCTTTTCAGTAACTTGGAACAACTTCCCATGTCAAAGTTACATACCATGGGAAATGTGTCTTCCATTTCCACATCCCAACCAATTGCATCAAATGCAAGGGATGTTTAGCACTAGCAACTTTGGACCCATGAGATATTAGGGACCAAATGTTTGAGGCGTTGCCTTATATAAATAGATATGCCTTGGAGTCGACTTGGAACCCGATAAGTGGATAAAGGATAACGGATGCTCCAAACACATGACGGGTAACCGAAAGCTCTTCTCAAGCTACAAGGCATACAACGGAGGTAATATTATTTTTGGTAGCAATCTTTGCGGTAACATCATTGGCAAAGGTACGATTTTGAATGACTCTCTCAAAATAGATAATGTATGGTAAGGTCATAGGTAGAGGTATTAGGAAGAAAGGCTTATATGTGATGAAATTAGGAAATAAGCCTAAATACCAAATTTGTCTAGCAACGATTGATGAAATTCCACGTTGTGGCATAGGAGATTAGGTCACGCAAATATGTCTCTCATTCAATTGTTAGCATCTAAGGAATTAGTTAAAAACTTACATAAGCTTGAGTTTGATCAATACTTCTGTGATGCTTGCAAAATTGGAAAGCAAGCTTATGCTAGTCATAAGGCTAAGAATATTGTCTCAATGACTAGATGTTTAGAACTCCTTCATATGGATCTCTTCGTTCCATCCGCCGTACGGAGTTACAAAGGAAATCGCTACACCTTAGTCATAATAGATGACTACTCTAGGTATACTTGGACTAGATTCCTTAAGGACAAAACCAAAGCCTGCGATCAATTCAAAATATTTAGTAAGATAATTTAAAACCAATTAGGATGTACTATAGTGTCAATAAGAACCGACCATGGTAGGGAATTTGATAATGAGGTGCAATTTGGAGAATTTTGTAATGCCAATGGTATTACACATAACTTCTCGGCTCCACGCACTCCTTAATCAAAGCATGATCGAAAGGAAAAATAAGACACTTCAAGAAATGAGTAGGACTATGTTGAATGAGCAATCATTACCACAAAAGTTTTGGTGTAATGCCATAGATACTTCAATATACATTCTCAACCGAATCCTAATTAGAGCCATCATAGGAAAAACACCTTATGAACTATTGAGAGGTAGGAAACCTACTCTTGATTATTTTAGAGTGTTTGGAAGCAAGTGCTTCATTTTAAACACCAAATACTACCTTACCAAGTTTGACCCAAAGTCATACGAATTTGTCTTTTTAGGATACTCCCAAAATAGTTAAGCCTACATTATCCTTAATAAACACACTAGGAAAATTGAAGAATCACTCAACGTGACATTCGATGAAACTCCTCCACCCTCTAAGACATCACCCTTGGTGGATGATTTCTTAGATGAAGAAGAAACAATTAAGGTTACCGAAAAGAAAAACCTAGAAAATGACATTGAGGATGAAACTTTAGTGATTGATGAAATAGTCAATATTAAGGAATCTAGGAACCATCCATTAGAAAATGTCATAGGAAACCTTAACCAAAGAACCCTTAGATCACAAGCCAAAAACCAAAGTAACATTTTTTATATCAACTATAGAACCTAAGAATGTGAATGAAGCCTTAGGAGATGAAAGTTGGTTAGTCACTATGCAAGAAGAATTAAATCAATTCATTGCTAACAACATTTGGGAGTTAGTTCCACAACCTAGGAATATGACAATCATAGGAACTAAGTGGGTGTTTAGAAATAAGTTAGACGAGAACGGTATTATTTCTCGAAATAAGGCTAGGTTAGTCGCTCAAGGATATAATCAACAAGAGGGCATCGATTATGATGAAACTTATGCCCCAATTGCCAGACTTAAGTTAATTAGGATTCTATTAGCTTATGCTTGAGCTTTAGATTTTAAGCTATTCCAAATGGATGTAAAAAGTGCATTCCTAAACGGTTTTATCAATGAGGAGGTATACATGGCACAACCTCCAAGATTCATTGACTGAAAAACCGGATCATGTTTATAAACTAAAGAAAGCTTTATACGGTCTTAAACAAGCACCCAAAGCTTGGTATGGTAGGTTAAAAGATTTTCTTATTAAACTTGAATATAAAATGGGAATGGTCGATAACACTCTTTTTACTAAGAAGAAAAGTTCAAACCTCATCATTGTTCAAATATATGTCGACGACATTATATTCGGCTTGACTTATCAAGACACATGTGATGAATTTGCCAAAATTATGCATGACGAGTTCGAGATGATCATGATGGATGAACTTAACTTCTCCCTTGGACTACAAATAAAACAAATGGAAGATGGTATTTTCTTTAATCAATCTAAATATATTAAAGAAATGTATAAGAAATTTAGGTTAGAAGAATCTAAACCAATGAAAAACCCCATGTTCTTCGATACCAAACTCACGAAAGACGAAGAGTGTGAGTCGGTAGATAGTACCAAGCATCGAGGCATGATAGATAGTTTATTATACCTAACGGCAAGTAGGCCTGATATCATGTTTAGTATCTGCCTTTGTGCCCGTTTCCAAGAGGCTGCCAAAACCTCTCACCTTGAAGCTATTAAGCGTATCTTTCGATACATTAAAGGCACTACGCACTTAGGATTATGGTATCCTAAGGGGACTGACATAGAAACAGTAGTATATGCCGACTCTGATCATGCGGGAGATTATGTGGATCAAAAGAGCACTAGCGGTATTTGTACATTCGTGGGATGTTGTTTGACATCTTGGTTCTCGAAGAAACAAACCGCTCTTGCTATATCCACTACCGTAGACGAATACGTAAATGCCGGAAAGGCATGTCAACAAGCTCTATAGATGAAACAAGCTCTTATCGACTACGGCGTTCGACTCGATGATGTCCTAATCATGTGCGGCAATAAAGGCGCGATTGACCTTAGTAAAAACCCGGTGCAACATTCTCGAACCAAACACATCGAAATTCGTCACCACTTTCTTCGTGATAATGTCCAGAAAGGACATATCTCAATCGAAAAAGTGCCATCCGTCGACAACATCGTCGACATTCTTACGAAACCCCTTAAATGTGAATCGTTTAACTATCTTCATCTTGGTTTAGGAATGATGGAACACATTTCACAAATCGTACTAGTCCGCTTCTCTTTCTTCTATCTCAATTTTAGTCCGAGTTCCATTCCGTGTCGTGACAACTTAAAATACTTCATTCGAAGCACTTTAAGTACTTTTAATTCGCGAAATGTAAATTAAAATGTCACTCTTCCTTGTAAAACTTTCGTCAAAACGAAGTCCATATTTCCTCACTGAGGACGGCCCCCAATATATTTGGGACCGCCTAACTATATGGGACCGCCATCAGAAAACTTGTATATTCCACACTTAGTCAAAAAAAATTCAAAACACAAAAACAAACACCCCCTTTCTTCTCAGCAGCGACGAAAACGAACAAAACAACCTAAAAACTCAAAATCAACCATTAAAACTTAAATTGAAGATCTAATCAACACCTATAATTATCCACAACATCATCAACATCATCAATTGCAAGTCATTTCATCTATTTCCTTTCAATTTGAGTCTAGGGTTCATGATGAACACTAAAAATTAAAATTGGGGATTTTTCATTTTTCTTTCAATTTTGTACAATTAGGACTACTAGGATACAATGTATAACTAATATGCTTCCCGTAGACATAGGATTTGCATACATTAGTGAGTTTGTCGAAAAATTGATTTCGAACCAAAACCCCAATTTTGTTTTCAAATCACTCACGTTAGGAACATAATAAAATTGTTGTTATGCATTGTTAATACAACTTAAAAACGTTTTTCAACACATGCATAATGATCTCATGAACAAAGGTCAAGATACATAATTCATATGTATTTTTCGACATGTTTGGATGAGCAAAATCAAACTAAGGAGCGTTTGGATTAACTCTTAGGATTTTAATTTTAGGTCGAGTTAATCGTTACTCCACATTTGTCACATTTAGGCACACACTAGAAACAATGCGCATAACAAATTACAAGTAAACGGTAATAAAATGTGATTTCATTCTTTCTCTAGGAAATCATGCCTCGCAAGTCATCCGAAGATCACAAAAATACAAGACACTATATTCCAATAATATCACATGAATACCGTACACCTATAAAAGAAAAACTAAGAAACCTTGAAAGTCGCTGCATTCATGAGGGTCGGGTGGTTTTTGAAAACTTTGCGGATCTAAACTATGTTCGGTCTTTGTTCAGCTTTGTCGAGTTTGAGTGTCTCCTTGAAATTAATGACCAAATTTGTCCTCGTTTCATACTTGAGTTTTATAGTCAATATCAATTAAACTATTCCGACGAAGGTCAAATGTTCATCGAATTTGTGATTCAAAATCAATTATTTTCTTACTCTCTTAAAGAATTTGCTCAAATTCTTGACATACCTTGCGAGGGTGCCTGCGTCTTTCTGACAAGTGGTAACTTGACGAGTTGACATATGGTGTCCCTACGGATGGTCCATATCAAACCAACCCTCCTTTTCCTGATGACATCATTTCGTCTATTCGAATTGACCGAGAAGGTCAAGTCCGTTGCCTCCGTCATGAGAAAGAAATTGATGTTCTTGAATATCAATCTCACTCATGAAATTGTGCCAACCTTAAAGCCTTTGGAAGAAATTATCTGGGAAAATGTTTTCTGCCTGGGGGGTAATCGGGACCTTGTTCCTGCGTGTCTTTGTTACATGCTTTATTGTGTTGTACACTTCAAAAAGTTTAACCTTGCCTATTATATGGGAAAATGTTAGCCTCAATTTATTGAGTCGAACAAGGAAGCTCGGTCACTCTACGATGGAGCTTCGGTCTTTAATTAGTTAATGTTGTAACAGGATAATATCAGGAATCGGGCTCGATAAATAATCTAATATTGTATATGTTTTGGGTTTAATCCCAAGCAAAACCCGAGCCCGGGTCCTAGTTAAATATCCCGCGCGTCACATTAAATGTGTAGGGGTATATATATATTTAGATATTTTCTAAAAATATCTAAATATATATATAGATATTTTCTTTTTCAAAATATCTAATTCTCATAATATCTAATTTCTTTTCCATCTTTTTTCTCTCAACTCTCTCTCATCTCTCTCTCATTTTCGTCTCTCTCTCTCTAGTTTCTTGGATTCGTGTTGATTTGCAATTACTGTTTTAACATAAACACTGGCCTAACATAGAGTTACAAAACAATTATGCATACCAAACTAACTAAACACTCGTGACCCAATAACATAAATGCAGAAGCCCAAACAACAAACCATTCGACAGGCACCAAACAATTCAACCTAAGACACATCCTGAAACCATTAAGCACATTTTACGCATCAATTAAGCAAACGTAAGATCAATTTTTTTTATATCGTAATGTGGCTCTAGTAATAACAATGAACGAAACTAAGCTTTATTTTGATGAGACGGAAATAAGCTTTTTTAGAATGAAGTAACTTGGAGATTCGAATCCATAAGCAAATCTCCTTCCAATATCAATAAGGGCTCATCTAAACTATTAGCTACGACTTCTCTTTTAAAACAAAATAATCAGAAATAGAATAAGAAACTCTAAAGCTACTTTGCAGATCTATACTAAATAAGCATAAGAAAAAAACGATACTTAACGATAGATAACGAATAAGCAATTCAAAAATCCAAGGAGCTCAAATAAACAATAGCAGGAATGACAAATCAAAAATAGCACAAAAGACACTAATAAGCAAATATTTGATAAGCTAAAATGATTTAGGACAATATAAGAAAAGAGTAAACGAAACCGATAGTATTTAAATATGAGCTCAAGTTAAAGACGAAAATAAGCTTATTTAGAGCTTATTTAATTTGATAAAAAGAGCTTTTAAGAAACTAAGATAAGCTAAACACGAACATAAGCTATATCCGAGCTTATTGTAGCTTTTTTACATACGAATATCTTTAATCTTAGGATGCGATTCAAATAAGCTTAAGGATTAGATCTGAGTAAGATTTTAAGTATTTTGAAATGAAATAAAGTCCTGAGCTTATAAGCTTAAAACGAACTAGGCTTATTTAGATATTAAGAAAGGTAGAAGAGAATAAGACAAATAACTATGAAATTAAGCAAACCTAACCAACTTACATTTTAATACCAAATAGCTAATAGCTTTACATAATTCTTAGTATTGTTATTACAATAAGCTGAAAATTGCTAATAAGCTACAAACTAATTTAGAAATAAGTAAAAAGTGAAGATGAAAAACTTTTTTAAAAATTCTAATTCCTCATGTGCAAATTTGGGGGAAAGTCGAGTTTTATACTATCCAAGTCGTAGGGGGAGGGTATACTTATAAAATTCATAGCACTCATTTGCCCTGTGATTAGCCAATAACGATGCATGGGTTCGGGTGACCTCAGTATCACAGTCTTCATTCGCACGGTTTAAAAACACGTGACCTTTATAAACAGCAAAATTCATACGCTTTTTTTTTGTCCCTTCGATTAAAAAGTGCAGTGTAAATGAAATGTATTTACAAACGTGCTCCGCACGTGGCCTCCATCTGATTCGTCCCTTTCATTACAGTGCTAAGTCACGTGACATTTAATTGATTTAATTTGATGCACATGCTTGTGACGTCACACTTTTACTTCAAATCAGATTTATTGTTTCGGCTTAAAAGGCTTATTGGGCTAATTTAACAATGGGTTGGCCCGACCCATAAAATGGGCTACGGGTTGGCCCATTAAGCAACGAAGGTACCGTTAGACTTGAAATCACACGCTCTATCCAACGGCATGCTCAAGGAATTTTCACGACTTTGTCTTGATCTTGAATATTAAGCACTCTTGATCGAAACGAACCCGTAAATACCCGTTTTTTACTTTGTTTTCAATCATTTTTACCTGCAAGACATAAAAAACACCAAACAAAACATAATTTGCCAAAGTAATTATTCCATATTGTTAGCATTTTTAGTCTAATTAGATAGTGGTTATACGGGGTAGTAAAAAGAAATGTGTGTTTTAGGCCACACATCAAAATTCTTCACACTAAGCCATTGCATGGTCCCACACGCAATTGAAAATAAAGTACACCCGAAAAATAAATAATTTAACCCACCTTAACTATATGACCCTCAAATCAAACAAAGCAAGAATAGACATAGGTTTCATTAAGAAGGATTCAATAAATTATTTATTTCGAAAGCGCCCCCGTTTTCTATAACATTTATTTAATATTAAATAGATAAAACACTAAGGTAAAACATTTTTAAAATTTATTTAACACGCTTTAAGAACGGGAGTTTCATCCATCGCCGACTTTTCAAATCTCCAAACTAAGCTTATAATGAAATTAGGCCTAAAATATAAGATTGATGCTAACACTATCATATAATGTTAATGTGTATGCATAGCTTTTTTTTGCTCCTTATTCCTAAATCATCTAAGGATTTTATTATTATTATTGGTGACAATATAAAGTTGGCCTTTTTTTTTATAAAGTAAACCTGGTTATAGGACCATAATTAGTTTGAAAATCTTCATAAGATTAACGGATTATGGTGAGAATAAGGTCCAAAATTATAAGGTTTTATTTAGCATGATATAGGCTATGGGTTATCCTTTTTATTTCATCCGAAAAACTCAACTACGTGTCTAGAGACGGTGGCTTTATTTAGATAGATAATCCGAATCGTCAAAGTCTGGCTTTATTATTATTATTTATTATTGCAACAATTATTATCTCTCGGTTCCTTTAAAACAAGGCAACATCGGTATGTATGCGAGAGGACCTTGGTCCCTAGAGTATTATTTCGTACAGGAGATCCTCGGACCTTTTTGAAAACTGCCACAATCGGTACTAGGCTGATGCCGACCTTGGTACAGTAAACTTTTTAGTTAGTCTTGGATTTATTATTCTTACTATGGCCTTTCTTTTTTGAATAACTGCCACAATCGGTAATGTGTCAGCCGACCATGGTCTAGTAATCTTTTATCAGCCTATAGTTATTATTATTATTATTACCTCCACCCTTTTACCCGCTCCTGCAAATCGGGTCCGTCACTATCTGACAAGATGCAGTGGTTCTTATTTTCCGGCTTCGGTTTTTCACATTAGTAATTATTATAACTAAAGTTCTCCCAGTCATGCCCTCGGTCCGCCCCCCTCTCGCCCCTCCTCCTCTACCTAGGACAATGGTAGAGTCCCCGCCCGCCCCTCAGGAATCGGTAGACTCTCGTCCCCCCTGCCACCCCACACAACAAATGGACAAAAAGACCTTGTATGCGTAACTCTCCTTTCCAATGTTAGCGAAACTCATATGAAGGGATTTAAACTAAGGGATCGCAAATAAAAACCAAAGTAACTTCCCTATTTTACTTTAACAATTATATAACGCGTTATTAAGCTGGTGGGAGCAACTCACTGCACTTAATTAACCTCCGCCCCCCCCTCCGCGCTGAGCACTAATGCCAGATCCAACTCTCCGCACGCTTGAGCATCTTCCCTCCACTCGTCGCCCTCCCCCGCCGCCCGTCTACTCTTTTCATACCCCCCCCCGTCGTCCTCCGCTTCTTTGTAAAATTTTAAAGTTAAGCAAGCGTAGTCTCGAAGCATATAAGGGGAAAGATAGAGTGCATTAACTCGGTCAAGTAAAAGCTACCTAGGTTCTACGGGACCTACTTATTTTCTTATTTTATATTTTTTCATTTTTTTTTTCCTCTCGCTCGCGCTCCCCGATTCCTTTTTTATTTTTTTCCCTCTTCTAATATAATAATGCATAAATTTAGGTCGAAAAGGGGTTGGCGTGGGACACAAACAAGTCAACATGTTCATGATCAATTTGACCAATAAATCCCCCCCACACTTCTAGAATAGGAACATTGGCGTTAATGTTCAAAACAATGTCAGGTTTTACCCCAAACACTTAGGAACAAAATAGGCAAATGCAAAAAATTTCCAAGTGTGAAAGGGGAAATAAAATCAGGATTTATTCCGCCCCCCCCATATATATATATTCTCGCGCGCTCCTCGGACCACGCTGCCCCTCACTCCAGATATAAATACGAAGACCCCCTCGACCGGAGGACCGAGTGCCAGTGATTAGAGGATTGAAAAAACAAGAGGGTCTTCATCGAATTGAGGGATATCTGCCAAGAAAAAATGAGCACCTAACAAAACACAACAAGAGAAGAAGCACGTCCCCCTTACTAAATATTAATACTAATAACTAATATAATTATATTACTACTACTAGGATAAGAATGAGTTCGCCCACCAACGTCCCAGCGCATGTTTATTAAGAGTCACTAGCTTCACTCCTCCCCCACAAATTGATTTGTTCATAGGGTGTTAGAAATGGAGATCACGAGACTCTCCCCTAGAGAAAGAGATGTCACCCTACATCTCCTCTTCCCTCCCCCCCCCCGCGCAGAAGAAGAAGAATGGGAAAATCTCCATCGCCCCGCGCCCTCCGTTCCTCTATTTTTTTATTGATTTTTGAACAGCTTCAGGAATCCGATGAGATTACATCCAAGGAGAATGTCGAGAGTGAAATCCTTTTGAAATGAGTATCCCGGGATTGAAAACTTTGTTCTCATTTCCGAAAGGAAATGACTCCCTTTGGTTTTGGAGTCATTACTATAAAGATTTGGATGCATTACATTTTGGGAATATTTGTTATGTCTTAAAATCTTTACTTTTTATAGATGAATTATTTAAGCTTCGGCTATTGTAACAAACAAGTCTATTTAATCCAATGTATCAATTTTAAACGACTCATATAGAGGTCGTTCTCTTATCTCGTGCTGTTGATCTATGAAGTAACACTCTCTAACCCATATTCCGCTGCGACCCATTTTGGGGGTGTTACATATCCTTTTTATTTCATCCGAAACAACTCAACTACGAGTCTAGAGACAGAAGTTTTATTTAGATAACCCCATAGTCGAAATTTGGCTTTATTATTATTATTATTATTGCAACATTATTATCCCTTGGTCCTTTAAACAACTGACACATCGGTATGCGAGCCGACCATGGTCTAGGAGTCTTAAGCCGAAATAAGACCACTGCATCTTGTCGGTTAGGACGCTCGATGTTGCAGTCGTTTAAAGGGTGGAAGTAATAATAATACTAAAAAGAACTGTGGGCTGATAAAAGATTATTGGACCATGGTTGGCTCGCATACCGATGTGGCAGTTTTCAAAAAAGTCAAAATAAGATAAACGAATCATATTCAAGAAGAGAAAAATCAGAATGAGTAGTGGTACTGCCACTACTCTTCTCTTCAATATGATCGTCATCAAAATAAAAAGCTTCATAATCCGGAAGAGAATAATCAGAATGAGTAGTGGTACTGCCACTACTCTTCTCTTCCATATCAAATCTAAAAATCTCATAATCATGCGGATAATCATCAAAATGAGAGAGAGAAATATTGGTATCCTCCAAGAGATAGTCACTATCCCCGTAGGGGGTAGAAGATGGGGAGGGAGACTCAACAACAAAATCAGATGGATTGGGATTGCCACTAATCGTCTTATCTTTAGAAAAATCGATGATATTAATGCAATGAACGGAATGAATATTTCTCGAATTATTTCTTGAAAATTTATCAGTATAAAACACAACTTCTTCATTACCGACTCTTAAAGTTAATTGTTCCTCGTACAGATCCACAAGAGCTCTTACAGTGTGCAAGAAAGGTCTCCCTAAAATGATAGGAACTCTAGGACCCGCCTCAAAATCAACGATAACGAAATCGGCAAGAAAAGTGAATTTTTCCACTTTAACAATAACATCTTCAGTTATACCCATCGGAAATGTGACAGAACGGTTAGCAAGTTCATGAGTCATCCGAGTGGGCTTCAGAGGTCCAATCCCAAGTTTCTCATAGATCGAAAGAGGCATAAGGTTTATGCTTGCTCCAGAATCGGCTAAGGAGTTGTAAACCTCAAGATCTTGTAAGATACATGGAATGAGAAACTTCCCGGGATCGTCAAGCTTTTCGGGCACTTTGTTAAGAAGGATAGCAGAGCATTCAACATTTATCGGTGTATTTGCTAACTCTTCTAATTTCTCTTTGTCCTTTAATAAATCTTTTAAAACTTTAGTGAATTTTGGAATTTGAGTTAAAGCATCTATAAGAATGATGTCAAAATGAATTTGCTTCAATATTTTCAAAAACTGAGACACTTGAACATCATTTTTATCAAGAAGTTTTGTCTTATTAAGCCTTGAAGGATATGGAATCTTAGGTTGATGAGGGTTGGGCTTAGGATCTTCCTTTTGTTTTGGTGGTGACACTGGCTGAACTTCTGGAGGTGGGACATGTGCGGTACTTGCTGGGCTTGTAATATGAACCTCGTCCATTAAAGTCTTCGGTTCTTTTTCCACTTCTACCCTAGGAGTAAGAGGAACATGGGGTGGAATAGAAGGTTCAGCAGTAGTCAATCCACTCCTTGTCATAATAGAATTAACTTGCTCTCTCTGGTTAGGCTCAGTGTTGCTTGGAAGAGTACCTGGAGGCCTTTCATGAAGCACTTTTTGCATTTGACTCATTAGATCAACAATTTGGGCATTTTGGGTTTTTAGTTGTTGGATTTCTTGAGTATTGTGATTTTGCATTTGTTGTATTTGTTGGTTGTTTTGAGTTTGCATTTGTTGTATTCTAGCCTCAGTCGATCTTATATGTTGATATATCGTTTCTTCCAAAGAAGGCACATTCGGCTGAGCTTGATTCTGATTAAATCCCTGATTTTGGTTGTAATTATTTCCTTGGTTGTAATTCTGAACCATGTTTTGATTATACCCTTGGTTTTGAGAACCTTGGTTATATCGATTTTGGTTCTGGGTCTGGTTCTGATTTTGGTTCCTGTTTTGATTATTTTGATAATATCCCTGATTATGACCTTGATTGTTTCCTTGATTGTTTTGATTCTGATTATTTCCTTGATTAAATCCGGGTGGTCCGAGGCAATTATTGGAACGATAGCTAAGCAGATTACGGTTACCTTGGGTTTGGTAAGAATTACCACCCTGGTTATAGGTACCCGTTGTAGCATAAATGTCCTGAGTGTAGCCACCGGCGGCTTGACACTCGTAGTAAGGGTGAGGACCACCACACGTCTCACAACTGTTTTCTACAGAATTAACTGGTCGGTGCAGAGAGAGAAGAGCTTCAACTTGCTTAGTGAGAGAAGTAATATGAGCATCCTGAGTCGAGCTCCCGCTAGCACTTGCAACATGAGGTTTGTTTCGGGAAGTTTGAACTTTAGATTTGTTCTCGATAATAGTCAAAGCTTCTTGGGTATTCCTTGTCAAGAAATTACCACCAGCTGCAGAATTAAGAGAGTCCTGATCAGATTGACTTAAACTATTGTAGAAAGTATCAATCTGATGGAGAGGAGAAAAGCCATGATGGGGATATTTATTAAGAAGATCTTTAAATCAGTCCCAGGCTTCAGCAAAAGTCTCACCGAATCTTTGTTGAAATCTTGTGATTTCATTTTGAAGATTGGTAGCCTTAGAAGGAGGAAAGAAACGGTTCACGAACTTGGACACATGATCGTTCCAAGTTGTGATAGAATTTGGAGGTTCTTTTTCAAGCCAAGTCCGGGCTGCTCCTTCAAGAGAAAATGGAAATAACATCAACTTAATCACGTCATGCGAGACTTGATTAAGTTTGACTGTTTGAGTAATCTTCGTGAATTGACGGATATGCGAATGAGGATCATCGTTTTCAAAACCGTGAAAAGAGATAGCGGTTACTAGATTAAGTAAACTGATCTTTAATTCGAATTGATTAGGAAGAACGGGGGAGGAGGGTACAACAATTGCAACCCCGACACCATCGGTTGGTGCCTGAAGTAACTCCTCCATCGAGCGGAGGTCGGGTATCGGACCTTGAGGTAGAGCTTGTCCAGCTATATCGTTTTCTTCTAGATCAAAAAGGAGTGACGGTTCACTTCGATTTTGTCGACTTAACAATCTTTCGGGATCTTTAATAGGAGATAAAAATCATCTAGAGGAAGAACGTGTGCTCATGCACTATATAGAAAGATAAGAAAGAAGAAAAATATTTTTGAATTTTTAATAAAAGAAAATAAAATGAAAAATATTTTTTTTTGATTTTTTTAATGGAGAAAATAAAATGAAAATATTTTTGGTATTTTTAAAATCTATAAAAGAAAATAGAAAATATTTTTTGGATTTTTATTGTTTTTATATTTTTTTGTGTTTTATATATTTTTTAATTAATACGAAAAATAACTTTCAAGGAGAAAGGATCTTCAAGGCATCAACCGTGAAACAAAACGTGATGATCGTAACAAAATCTCCCCAGCAGCGGCGCCAAAAAATGACGCGCACGAAACGTACTTGTCGAGTAATATAATGTAGTAATTCCCGTTGGATGTGAAAATTGCTTGAGGACAAACAATGATCAATCTTCCGGAGTCGAAGTCCCAACGAGATTTAAATTGAAAACCACGTTTATGTTTTTGAAGTAAAATGCTTGATTATCTTTTAAGATTTTTGGTTTTAAAACTATTTTTAATACTAAGAAAATTATACTAATAATAAAGTAGAATTATACAAATCAATTAAACTACTAGAATTATGCTAAAATGATCTAAAAGATTTATAAGATGAAAATGTTTGCTAAGTGACGTGAAAAGTTCATTAAGTGTGAATTAAGGTTTATTAACGAATTAATTTCCTTAGAAAAGAATTTTATCTCACAATGTTGGTTTATTTTGATAAAAATCTCTTAAAAATATATTAATTACTAGATGTGTAGTTTGACTATTTTTTCGGATTTTGCCCTTTAAAACATTCAAACTACAAATCTAAATAATCAAAGATTATTAATCAATTAAACATTTTTTCAAATCCACACTTAATTCCCAATTCACTATATCACTTAACAAGCACTAATTAAACTACTCACTACGCATAATGATCAAATAAGCAAAGCTAAATATTTTATTTTAAGTTACACTAATGAATTGAAATAGGATAGAAAATGGAATCGAATTGAAGAGCCGCAAATAAACGAATACCGCCCGATTTAATAAGCTAAAGAAAATAATTAAATTCTTTCTAGCTTACTAAATGCTTAAGCTCCACGCCTCATGAGTTGACCGGTACCAAAAGCAACACAAAAAAAACACAAAATGTTAACAGTTACCATAACCGTTTATTAGATTTGCAAATTTTCAAATCATGCTATCTCCACTCTACGAGCCCAACTAAAACCCAAGACAAATCAAACATGGACCCAAACTATCTAACTTGGCCCAACAGATCTAATGAGGTTCAAATACCAACTATAGCCCAAAAAAACATGTAAGAGAAGGCCCAATTTGAATTGTACAAGCCAAACGAAGGTCTAAATAACCACTACAAACCAAAAGCAGCTCAATTTAATCAATAAGCACCAGATAAGCTAGTTTGCATAAGCCAGATTTAAGACCTCAAATAAGCCATTTGTTTATTAATCCGAAACCGAATTTAAGCACACAAGAGATCACAAGCAACTTATGAGTCTCGACAATCAAATAAGCACTTAGGACTAGCTCTTTAATTTCGCAACTAAATAAGATAAGCTCTAATCAAAACATTAAGCATTCCTATATCAAAATAGGCCTCCACGAAACTGAATAAGCCAAAACAACTACAAATCACACGAACTACTAATTCGATTAAGCACTAATAACAAGAAACGAGATCTAAACGGGATTTCAAATTAAACAAAACACAATCTAAACAATCTTTAACATCTTATAAGCAATCGAAAACAGCACAAGCACTTAAACTATTTAAATCTTAAACCGAATAAGCAAATAAACTAACGAAAACTTGTCTAAACAATTTAAGCTCAAATAAAATCGAATAAGCTATTTAGGCTTATTAAATCTGATAAGATGAGCTTCTAAGATGTCTAAAACAATTTTAGCACGACAATAAGCTAGATCTGAGCTTATTTGAGCTTATTATTCAAAAAGTCCTTAAAAACTAATAAGGATGATTCAAATAAGCTTTAGAGAGCTTATAAAAGTCGATCTTTAAGCTTTTAAGGAGCTTTGAGACTAATAAGCTAAGAGAATAAGCTCGAGAACTCAACTTATTTAATAAGCGAACAAGCGACGAGGAAAAAGAACGATTAAGCTTTTTAATAAGCAAACCACGAATTACAATAAGCTCAAACCATATTTGTTACAAAATCTCAATAAGCTCTCGAGTTAAACTTGTTACAATACGTTAAAAACCGAAATAAGCTAATCTAAAACATTTAATAAGCTAAAATATAGAAAGAGTAAAACTAAAACAAATTTCCTAATAATCATAAAGTGAGGGGAGCGAGTTCTATATATAGCTAAGTGAGGGGTAGATTTTGCCAAGTCCTCAAAGTTAACCGCCACAATTAATGGCCAATCATTGGCCTCGGGATTGCCACCTTGGACTGAAACGTGGCAGAACCAGTAGAAAAAGGACACGTGTGATTCTTATTTGCTTCCTTTCTACGCTAGCTCTTTTCATCCGTTTGTTTAAATGAAATGAATTCAAGAGTTATAAAATTTTGCTCGCTACGTATCCTAACCTTATTCGCCCAATCCTTTTATAGTGCTCTGTCACGTGACCGAGCCTGAATTAATTAAGTGGCACATGTTGATGATGCAGGGGTGATGTCAGCAGCTACAAATTAGATTTTATAATTCTTTTGTTTTGGGCTTAGACATGCTTGTTGGGTCTAACTTGGGCCAATAGATAGCATGGGCTGGCTCGGCCCATAAAATGGGTTACGGGATGGCCTAATAAGATCTGAGGGTACTGTTGGACTCGTTTTCTCGCGCTCTTTCTAATGGCATGCTCGGGGACTTTTCACGACTTTGTCTTGATCTTGATTATTAAGCACTCTTGATCGAAACGAACCCGTAAATACCTATTTTTGCATTGTTTTCAATCATTTTTACCTGCAAAACAAAAAAATACCAAACAAACATATTTGCAAGATAATTATCCATATTTTAGTATATTTTAGTCCGATTAATAGTATTTTCCGGGTTATAAATGATGTGTGTTTTAGCACACATCAATAGACGTCTAGGGAAACACGGGAAGTGTAGAAAGGATACCATCGGTAACAGTCTTCATACTACCTTACCTCTTATATGGTTGGTCCCTCTTAAGATATTTCAATTGCATTTAATATACTCTTAGGGGTCTTGTAATAGTCTTTATACTACCTTACTTGTGCGTTGCCTTAACGAAATATTAAATAGACGGCGGGTTCGTGTAATTCGTTCAAGACTTAAGAAATACTTACACAGATCATCACAAGTGTGACAAGGCAACATGATTAGGAGAAGAAATCTAATGAGTAATGCATGATTAAGTAAATACATTAGTTTATCATAAAGTTATCACTAGTAGATTAGATTATATTTAGTTTAGTTATTAGTTAAACAAACCAACCTCCCAAACCATTGATTTACCTGATTTCTATAAAATATAAAAATACAAAAAGAATCTCCTTTCAACTCTGTAGATCTTGGCTAAGCTCTGTTCGAGCCTTCCCAACCTATTCCTCTAGAGAATGATAACAACCCCTGAGTCTTGCCTATACTACACTGCAACGATTAGGTACAACTCCTAGGGAGTTTTTAAACTTCTTGGTAGAAGGGTCCCCTAGACCCTCACATCACCGCTCTAAAGCATATCTATTAACATGTTTTATAACATTCTTTCATGTGATCTATCGGGGTCACCGCTAATCCTACTTGATAAACCTTAGTTAATGATGTGTGCAAACCAATGGACTATAATAAATTATTGTCATCCAAAGGTAGCTCGAATTTAACTTTTAGTCTACGAGTTGCATGTGGTTTCTTACTTGCATTTTCCAACCGTAGTTCAAATATTATTTTTCTTCTGTGTGAAAGTTGATGAACACTTTTTTTCAACATTCCTAAATAAACAATTCTTCGACTGTGAGGAACGGAAAGTCTTAATATGCAATGGTAATTTTTTTTGCTTCATCATTTGCCAGGTTTCGAGATTAATCCGATGTGGGGTAACACAAAGGTACGAACTAGGCAAACCATGAGGAGCGGACCAAACATCCGTTGTTAAGTTTACACTAGCATTTAAATTTAAAAAACCATCTATTAGTTGTTGTTTAGCCGTTTTCCATAGTTTCCTAGCATCGCGTTCTGGTTATGAGTAATATAGACTTACAGGATTATGCATTTGGTTGACCGATTGTATTTGAAACACACCTGTCATTGAGGGTTGAGTCAAAGTGGTTTGAACGACAAGTCTTTTAAATTCACCAAAATCACAATTTGTTCACGTACGACATCTAAATTATATACAATATGACCCATCTCAAACCATAGATGATTGACCCACTTCCGGAGCCGTTTTGAGTGCATCACAATATTTGTTGATACGAGCCTTCAACGTCGAGTTGGATGACGCCGACAAAAAATGAAAGCAACGCTTACATTGAGCCTTGGTCGTCTTATCCGATATCTCTTGACTTACGATATAAGGAATGTACGATCCTCCTTTTTGAATGTAGTGGCTAAGAGTTTGCCCTCAGAGTCGATAGGTTGATCAGGTGGGTTCTTGGTGCTCCAGGTTATTTACTATTGATGATGTTTCGTGTTGATAAAAAGGGAGCGTATAAGAAATCGTCGGCGGGTCTGATCATGTTTAAAGTAGAGTAGAAAGCCCATATCGAAGGTCAAGGTGTGTGTGTGATAAGAGGAGATAAGAAGAGAAAGGTATGAGAGGGAGGTATCATCACGCTATCAGATCGCTTGTATGATTGAGCTGACGCTGGAAGAAGATCGCGAACACTCTCGCTCACATACTCACCCTAACACAGTGGTGGTAGTTGAAATAGATTGAGTTTGCCATTAGTGAACATAGTATCAATTTGATTTTTAAGTGTTTTTTGCTTATTGTGAATGTTGTAATTACAACACAACACACAACCTCCTAATTTTACTAAACATACAATGGCCCCAAAACAGTAAAATATTAGACCCAAAAAAAAAAATTCAAAAACACGCACCCTTCGTCGCTTTTCCACTTGTTTGAAACTTTGATGAAATTCGAAATTTTAACATTTTCCGCCAAAAAACGGTTAGTAACTGGTTATTAAAAACTCCGTTTGGGGAAAAAAACGGTTCCTAAAAAACGGTAAAAACCGTTCGAGTTATTGAAAAACCGGTGGTTTGGCCAAAAACCGAACCGGTTTTTGTCAAACCCGGTTTTGATCAGTTACGATTTTTGATTTTTTTTCGGTTTTCGATTTTTTTTTCACTATAACCACCTCCCATTTCTAGTTTCTTAGTTTTATTATGGTTTAAACGATAGGTACAACATAAAAAAACATAAATCCAAAGTTCACACCACAATAGTTGTCTTTCACAAAACAATCAAAACCCCATAACTATCAGCCATCATTTTCAATACTTGTGATTCGTTCTGTTTCAAGAATACATTAGGATAATGAGCTTGGTTTTGGCTCATTTGTGTTTGCACTCTAACAGTTTGATAAAATGTCTCAACGACTTAAATGTTGTACTTTTATGGGGTTGTGATTAGTCTATGCTATTGATTGTTATAAGACCAAAGAAGGGTATCGTTCAGCTGTTTTGTTAGCCTTTTTATTCATTTATTTAGGGATTTTATTGATAGCAGGGACGGAACTTAAACATTTTTATTGGAGGGGCCATTATATATGGTTACTTATTTTAGGGGGGCCAAAATATACATTTTCTCAACAATTGGTGTAAAAAATAACTACTATATTAGTAAAATGATAAATTTTGTACATAACCACAATAAATTTGGGGGGTCACAACCCCCTTTGGCCCTTATAAACTTTCGTCCCTGATTGATAGGCTAGTGGAATAGTTAAGAAACCGATGATAGCTAAGCTGTTTAGTTAGCTCAGTTGAATTTTGAAACCTTATGTCAAACCAAACCTTAATGGCACCCACCCCTACCCCTATCATAAGACAAACACAAACACGAAAAAAAAACCAAAAGTGGGGGAGGAATTTTTAGACTTAGTTATCCTTATATACACACCCTCAGAAGGACCGTCACTCCGTATTTAGTAGTTCCCGTCAAGTTGTGTGAGATTGTTGGATTTACTGTAAGAGCGTACTTGTTCTATTAACACTTTTCCTACCAAACCCTTTGCCTCTTTACAATATTCCCTTTCCTGGAGACCTTGTCACTTAAAGGTCCTCCATTCGCGGTCATAATGATACATATTTAATGCATAATTAAGACACTATCACCCCAAGGAATTATAACATCACCTGCTATCTCGAGTTTATGATTTAGAAACATTCGTGATAAAAAGGGAGCAGAAAATCTCGTGGCCGATCATTTAAGTAGATTAGAAAACCCATATCAAGGAGATCGTGTTGGAATGGAAATAAATGACAATTTTCCTCACGAATCACTTAGTATGATATCTATTAATCCCGACAATAAACCCTCGTGGTTTGCCGATATAGCAAACTACTTAGTGGGGAATGTGCTTGTTAAAGGGATGTCATCCCAGCAGAAAAAGAAATTCTTTAAGGATATTCGACACTATTTTTGGGATGACCCCTATCTTTTTAGGATTTGTTCTAATCATATTATTCGACGATGTGTAGACGGGCAGGAAGCTATGGATATTCTCCAAGCTTGCCATCATGGACCCACCGGTGGACACCATGGCCCGAACTACACCGCGAAAAAAGTTTTTGACTCCGTATTTTTCTGGCCCACCATTTATCGAGATGCCCAGGACCTTGTCATGCATTGTGACTCGTGTCAGCGTCAGGGAAAGATCTCACATCGGGACGAAATGCCCCAAAATCCTATTCAGGTTTGTGAGATTTTCGACCACTGGGCATCGATTTCATGAGGTCGTTCCCGTCTTCAAAAGAGAACCGTTATATTCTCTTGGCGATCGACTATGTTTCAAAACGGGTTGAAGCGAAAGCGCTCCCCACCAATGACGCCCGAGTAGTGGTTAAGTTTTTAAAACAATTGTTTTCTAGATTTGGAACCCCACGGGCCATCATTAGTGATCGAGGGACGCATTTTTGTAACGACCAATTTTCTAAAGTTCTTCAAAAATATGGTGTTACGCATAGGCTTTCGACCTCGTATCACCCGCAAACAAGTGGCCAGGTGGAGGTTTCCAATAGAGGTTTAAAAAGGATATTAGAAAGGACGGTAGGCGAGCATCGAGCAAGATGGGCCGATAAACTTGATGACGCCTTATGGGCTTTCTGTACCGCTTACAAAACCCCGATCGGTTGTACGCCTTATAAGCTGGTATACGGTAAAGCTTGTCATTTGCCCATCGAGCTTAAGCATAAAGCCTACTGGGCCTTGAAATGGACCAACTTTGACCTAAAAACCGCGGGCGATCACCGTAAAGTTCAACTTAACGAATTAAATGAACTACGGGATCAGGCCTACGAGAGCTCTTTGATCTATAAAGAGAAGACAAAAAAGATTCACGATGCTAAGATAAAAAAACCATGAGTTTCACGTTGGAGATCGTGTCCTTCTTTTTAATTCTCGATTGAAGTTGTTCTCGGGCAAACTAAAATCCCGCTGGACCGGACCGTTCACTGTGGCCTAAGTTTTTCCCTATGGGACCATTGAGCTATCTCAAGCCGATGGTCCTAACTTTAAAGTGAATGGTCATCGTGTTAAACACTACTTTGGAGGGGACATACCATCAAAGGTTGTCCCGGATCTCCAAACTTTCCCCAAGGACGAATGAATTCGGGGATCGAGTCAAGCTATGTGACTCGGTTACCAAAAACAAAGCGCTTCGTGGGAGGCACCCCATGCTTATCCATCTTTCTTCTTTCTTATTTCTAATGTGATGTGAGGAGGCTTGTACTCTTCCGATTCTTGTTGTTTGTGCTTGTGATTGTTTGTAGGATTGACCCAAAATTTTTGAAGACTCTCGTGTTCGGTGTTTTATCCCGGTTCACTCGAGCTTCCTAGCCTTTGCTTGCCATTAGTTTGGGGAAATCCGATATCCTAGATTATTATCGACTAACATTTATCTTGTAGCTTACTTAATAAACGGCTTAAGATTTTTGTGATACTTTCTCCATGCTCGGATTATGCATTCGACTTTTTGAGTTCTAGTATGGGGTTTCGAGCCTTAGACTAGGAAACATTGAGGACAATGTTTAGTTTTAGTATGGGGTAGTATATCTTCGATATGATCTTACCTACCTTAGCCCGTTGTTCTCACGTACCCCGTTTTCCCGCAAAAATTTTAAAATTTTATATATAAAAAAATGAAAAAAATGATGAAAAATAAAAATAAGTTGAAAGAAAATAAAAGTGTTTTGACACGAATGTAGGCTTTCCGTTGGTGAGAACAAAAGTAAATTTTGACCCGACCGGTTTTATATCTTAGCTTTCTCCTTAACGTAAATGAATTGAAATTTGCTAATCTTTTATACAAGGAGCTATAAAAAGCAAGTCTAGCTTGAAAAAGTCAAGATTTTGCAAGTTCCCATAATTGATTTTAAATATGCAAAGATCGATTTATTAGGCTAAGCATTCACGAGTTTCTTTCTTAGAAATTTTAAATTGTGAAGAACAAGAGATGATAGAGTAGAATGTAAGTTTTGATGCTAAACGTAGAATAGTTTGATTTCTTTAGAGCTCATGAGTGTTAATTATGGCTTTTTCTCCCATTAGCTTGTTTCACCTTTATATATAATTGTTTAATAAATAGAGTTGTGCGGTTTTTTTGGTTAATAATTAGTTCATAGAAGTTTTCTTTAGTTCTTTTGTGATTAAGATAAGTATACATCAGGAATACTTAATTTGGCACATTATATGTATCACATGAATACATATTTTGCTTATCCCTTAAAGAGCCTTAGGGTATATGGGGTAAGTAGAATTTAATAAAAGAAATTATAGCTTTATTCATTCTTTAAAGAGCCTTAGGGTATATGGAATGGATATTGTTGCTTATTTTTTGTCTTATTTGTACCTTAAAGAGCCTTAGGGTATATGGTGCAAATAAGATTAGTCTATTTGTGTCTTAAAGAGCCTAAGGGTATATGACATGAATGGTGCCTTGCTTAAGTAACCTAATAAAAGCCAAATTTTGGTTGCCTCGATGTGGACTTAATTTTGATGACATTTGATCTTTTGAAAAGGGCTAGGAACTAATTATTGCGTTTTAACCGTTACCCTTTATTTTTGGAATTAATAAGTATCGAAATAAAGTCTTAAAGAGCCTTCGGGTATATGACTTAAATAAAATCTTGAGATACAAAATTAGGAATAAGGGAGGAGAAGTAATACACAATTAGCTTTTATGAGTAGTGTTAGCATCATAACTTGTATTTTACAATGATCTTGTTTTTAAGCTTGGCTTGGAGAAGTGAAAGTCGGGGACGATAAATTTATCCATTTGGACACTTTTTGTGCTTTTTGTTCCGTGATCCTCAAAGTTATCAATGAATAATGAAAGCAATACATTATGTCACACATAAATAAGTTATAAGTTGGAAATTATGAAAATCATAAAAATGAAAAAAAATTGAAAAATGGGAAAACGGGTGTTTTAAAACTTGTGATTTCATTAACTTTCCCCGCAAAAGACTTTGCTACTTTTCAAAGGATTAGTTTGGGGAGGTTTTGGAGTATTTGGTTTTAGAGCATATAACATTACGTGATGACACGACAATCATTTAGTTTGGGGAATTTTGATATGTGAGAAATCACATATCCGTTTTATACCAAAATGACCCTAAAAAGATGAAATCATGCATATTATGCTTGTATATTGTGTATTTTGTCTTTTGTGACTTGTAGGTACGGATATTTCAAATATCACAAGAAAAGAGCCAAAAACCGGGCAAAAACAAACACGAGATGGAATGAGTACACAAGAGCCGGGTGTTTAGTCAACAAAAGTCAACAATGGTCAACCTTGATCAACATATATGAAGACAAAACCTTTGAAAGCACCAAAAAGCCCTTAAATGTTAAATCATTTTCACCATAAGTCCCTAAATCAATAACACCGTTAGTCCTTTTATATTAAAAGACTAACGGTCGTTAAGTCCAAAATTATAACCCAATTCCTTTTTAACCATTTACGAGCCCATGAATAATAACAAATGGCCCAAAAACCCTTTACGAGCCCAAGTCAAACCATTTAAACCTCGGGTCAAACAAGAAACAAATGAAAAGAAAAAAAAAAGGCGTGGATGGTTTTTACTATTCATCATTTCTTCCCACTTTATCCTGCATCAAATAAGTGGGTAAGTTAAAATCCACTTACATAACTTATCCTACGTGGTTCAAAGATGCTAAGGACTAAGCTCCCAAATCAGCAACAGAATTACATCATCATAGCCAATGATTGGCTCTCTGACACAAGGAATGCCACGCGTTCTTCAAAGAAACACACCAAAATGAAGAAATTTACACTAAAATCGATGTAGAAGAAGCACAAGGCTCCAAGAAGTTGGGATTGTCACGCTAGCAATCCGTGTGACTCTTATCTCATCCAAGGGCTTCAAATTAAAGAACAATGATTGGTTAGAAATTAAGGGCCAAGATCAAAGCAAGAGAAGCGTCTAAAGGACCTAGAAGCATCCACTCTTTCCTATAAAAAGGAGCTCATCTCACACACACAGAGTATCTTATCTAGTTTTTAGGGTAGCTTTTAGAATAGCTTTAGCTTATCAATGTATTTTTAGCTTATTAGTAATTTTAGCTTATTGTATTTCCTTTAAATGTAACTTTCTTTTCATAAAGCTTGTATTCAGTCTTTTATAATCAATAAAATTTAGTTTATAAATTGTTCAATTGTTAATTCATGTTTTTACTTAAATGCATTATGGTTTGAATAAGCTCTTTAATACTGTTCATAAGCTAAACTATTCATAAGCTCTTATAAACTTGAATACTCCTTGGAATTGGATGGCTGCTTTGAGTATTCAAGTGGTAATAGTTCCTGATGGTCAGGAGTTAGGACTAGATTAGGGGAAAGTAATCTAGCTTAAAGCTGCTCATATAAGCTCTAATTTGAGCATTTACCTCTGTTTAGCTGAGGTAGAGGTACTCATCTCATTTCCTTTTCTATTAAGCTGCTGTCATTAGATTTTCTAGTTAATATGTTTATCTTATGCTCTAATATCTGCTTAATATTAGCTTAATGTTGTTTAGTGTAGCTTATATCTGCTTATTATAGCTGTTTGTTGCTTAATTAGTTCATTTGATAGTTTAAATTTTAGTTTATAAGTATTAGTTATAAAACAGTGTCAAAATACCAAAAATAGTAGCATAGTCTTTTGTCTTGTTGTTCCAGCTTATTTGATTGTTAAATTGTTCATAGGGCTAATATAGCTATTCAAAAAACCCATCTGGTATTTAAAGTTTGAGCTTTAATTATGAATTTCATAAGCTAAAAATGGTATTGAGCTTTTTAAAGGGGTGTTTGGCACAAGGCAGCACTAACTTGAGTTAGTGTTGTCAAAGGCCATTTGATTCTTTAAATTGGTTTTGAATATCATTTTGAGGTTTATAAAGTTAGGATTTAAGGCTTTTGTAGGCTTAAATTAGTTTTAATCAAGCTTGTGAGTTGATTGTATGAATTTAAGTTCATAGACTCATATTTAAAAGCATTTAGAGCTTAATTCTTTTCTAGCTGTTTTTGTTACTAATTTTGCTCTTAACTTGGTTTGTACATGATGATGAAACTAAGTCCTTAAGCCTGCATTATTTGTTTGATTTGGTCATATTAGTGTAAACTGAATCAGATAGTATAAACAGCCTTAAGGCCTTTTTCAAGCTTAAAATTCAACTAGTTTAATTTAGAGTTAGGATTTGAAATTTAGTATACAAGTAGATTATAGGTCAATATAGATAGGAAAGAGCTTATTTAGTAGTAATTAGCTTATTTAGGTATCTGTTGTTAAGCTGCAAATCAGCTCTTTGTCTTTTCATAAAAAGAAAAACCAAAAAGAAAACTCAGCTCACACTGAGCCAAACAGCCAATTTAAATTAGCTTTTTCCTAGCTTAAATGAATTTCAAAATACTTTTCAAGTATTGATTTAGATAGTTCATATGATAAGCTTTAAGTCAGTATAAGTCACTAGTCCATAAGGTTCTGTCTACTAGCTTTTAATTAAGCTCAAAATTGCTTAGTAGTCTGTTTTTGAAAACAGTTTTTACAAATGTGCTTAATTCTGTCTTATAGCTTATGTCTTGTAGTTTTTGCTTAATTCTTGATTAAACTTGTTTGTTAGGTTAGTAGTAGGGTGTTAGTAGCTTATTTTGTTCATGGTTGAGCTTATTCAAGCTCATTTGTTTGTTAAAGTTTTATGAAAAAGAAAAAATCCTTTAAGTCTTATCTGTTCATTTGATAAGTTGTATTTCTAGCTTATTTGTGATTTTGAAAAAAGTTGTCTTCACAAAAGTTGCTTATTTTAAGCTGTTTTACAAGTTTGTTCAAAAAGTTTTCAAAATAATAAAAAATCAAAAAGGAGGGCCACAGATTCAAACATGTGACCTCTCCCTTCATATACCAACGCCTCACAACACACTCACCAAACCAACGTGCCCTTGGGTATTTTCCGTTCTAAGTTGGTTTTAAAATTTACTTAACATAATTTTGGGCTCTTTTCATAAATAAGCACTTCTAGTGCTTATCTTAATTTTTCTGGCTTATTTGTTTAAGATTTTTATAAACTAGCATTTTTCCTGCATTCTTTACATCTGAAGCTACTTTTAAACTTTTTCTTAGAATTTTAATACTTAGTTTACTATTTTTCTCTCGTTTATTTTTGTTTAAAAACTTTAAAAAATCATAAAAAATAGAAAAATAATAAAAAAAATAAAATTCTTTTTCTGAAAATTTTGTTTTGTAATTTAGGTTTTATAGAGATTAAATTTGCATTAGTAGGTCTTAAATTTGATATACTTGCTTAATTGTCGCGTTTTCTTTAATTCGTGTTATCGTTTTAGTGTTTAATTGCTTAATTGCTTAGTCGTTTATTTTTCTTTATATGATTTATGAGCTTTTAATTGTAGAAATAGATAATCAAATTGAAATCTTTAAAAACATTCAAATCGTTGTCCAAATAAAAACGTAGTTTCAATTTACGATTCTTGGGGTATAAACGACCCGGTGAACACTTACCGGTTAAACGTACGATATTTTGTGTAGAATTTGCTTTTAATCTTTGTCCTCAAGGATTATTAGTGAATCTCTTATACTTTAGTATTATACGTATATATAATTTGATTGTATCAGTAGCACTATGCTGATGAAGGTTATTCTTGAAATACAACAACAGATTTGCGCTCATTCCATAATATGCTAACCTTTCACAATACTCATTACCTGTTATACAAGCTAAATTGTCAAACCGGGTCTCATCTGAACCTTCTTTAAGCCCCTAAAGAAATTAGAAAAAAGGTCTATTTTTTCAAGAGTGACATTTAAAAAATTAATAAAGTGTACAAATAACCGATAGCTTTTAACAATTATATTATAAGCAATAGGATAAAAATAATTTGGAGACTAATGTGTGCATAAATATAGATATGGAAAGTACTAGGTTTGACTTCTTAAAGTCATAAGTGAATTTGAGGAGAGTTGCAGACTAGGATTTACCAAGAATAAAAGGCCAGGCTTTCCAGGTTCCTATGGTCTTTTTGTTAGCAGGATTGTTTTTGTAATCAACTGTTCGATCTTTTGTGTATATACTTTCTTCAATATCAAGCTTACTGGATGTATCAACTATTTTTGACATAGTTCTTATGCCACCGAATCAGGTTCTTTTGAATGGCAGACAATTGATGGAAATGGAAGTCTTCAATAACTACAAATTAGGTGCAGACTTTGATTATCAATAGGTGTCATCACAACAACAAGGCACTGAGAACCACACTCACCTCTTTTAACCCGCAGTGGTAACACTAAAAACTGGACCACTATAAGTATAATTCATATGTATAGGACGCACTCTCAAACACCCCTAGATAAGCACTTAACAATGAGGAGCCTCATAGCTGCTTATTTGTTTAAGCAATATGCCTTTTAAATGGCCCTAATAGAGATGAACACCTGACTGAAATTGACCCATTCATAGGCTTTTTCTTATAAATGGACCGATGGCTTAGTCTTTTGGTATGGTCGAGTTTATCCGACACATGTTTTTTTACCAAAAAATGGTTTTTTATGAAAAACTATGCGGTTCAATTATGAGTTTTAGTAATACCATTTCATTTATACACTAGGTCTTTGCATAAAATGAGTTGGTACTTTTTATGCATAATTTTGGGTTACTTTTGACCATTTTAACCCATTCTATACTCTATATGGTAAAGTAATGCATCCTGTGTTTGTGAACTTTCTATTACAGCTATGTCAAATATTAACGATAATGTCAAAGTATGTTCATGTCTACGGTTTCATTCAATATTTAATTATTTCTTTGACTTTGCATTTGATCATTTTTTTTTATTTAGAATTTGTGTTTTGTTTCAGACATAATGGTTAAAACAAACTTGTGTCCAGGTCCTATATGTATCAACAATCAGGTAATGAATTATGGCACTTTCATGAACATACCCATGACAGTTTCATAGACAGGTCAAAGAGCATAAGATCTGGTGTATGCATGAATTATCAGTATTATTTCCATAATATAATAGTTGTTCTTCAGTATTTTTATTTGGGCGTCAGCTTAACAATACCAACAGACTCCATTCATTCGGGGCATAAAGGTGACTATCTAGATCATAATGGTGACTGTAGAGACTATTTCCATGAAACTAACAGACGGGTATCCTTCAAGTACACACTATTAGGTACATGATGTTTTTGGCTGACTTGTGTTCTTGCACCTAAAACATTTGGAAGGTGAAACCAAGTCAAATTGTGTTAATAGCTGGAGAAAATGATGACGTGGAACATGCGAAATAGCTTGCTGAATTACTTCGTCAATGGGGACCTGGATATCATGTGAACCTGATCCCATTTAATTCGATTGATGGCACTTAATATAAGCGTCCTTACAGGAAAGCGGCATGCATATCTCTACCTATTTCATACTGCATTTTTAATTTTTCCCTATTATAAAAAAAGAATCAAGTTTGATGGAAATTGTAGTTGTAGATCGGGAGACTAAGTTATTATTCTCCGTGATGTCTTTTTATCCCTATTATAAAAAAAGAATCAAGTTTTCCCTATTGCAAAATTTTAAACATAACACCGTATGCATTATGATATGTCTCATTCTCCGTGAATTTCTCCCCTGTTACATACTTTTCAAGCATTAATTCAGATATTTCCTCCTCAATATCCTAAAACTGAAATTGGCAGTTTCAATCAAATTCAAACCGTACACGCGTCGATTCATCTTTTTCTAGAAACTCCAAACCTACACGCAACAGGGATGCTATTGTATTTTACTAGACAAGCAGGTATAAGACACAAAATTCAATATAACTATTTTCATCACGACTCTTCAACACCATCATCATCAGCAGCAAGCTCATCTTAGATAAATTCAATTGAAGCATTTAATCAATCCAGAAACCATGTGTAGGGCTACATCTGCCTTTTGCTGCTTTTGTGATAGAAGTATGTTTTGGATAGAAGTTGGTTCTATGTTGTAATTAAATCTTGCAGACATGCCTATTTGAATTTCCAGATTAAATGTTTGCCCTTGATACAGTTCTGTTAGGTACATTGATGTTTGCACATATTGTAGTTAATACCCCAACATCTTCTTGAGGGAGACCAATCCAATGAAATATCAGTGAGAATAATTGGCGAATGGAGACAGATCAAGGCAGCAAAACAATTGATTAAGGAAGTTATGGACCAGGTATGTTACACGTTTCATCTACTGTACTGATTATAACATTTTTCTAGATGTGGGTGCATTGTTGCTTAAATTGTATGCTTTTTTATGGGATACACGAACGACGCTTACCTAATGTCATTGAGTTTGCTTCTGAGAACCGTTATTTTTTAGTTAATAGTTCCATTCAGATAAAAGTTTTATGGTATTGAAAATAACCAATGATCAAGTTGCTATCATGACTTTGACTGCTAAAACCGTGACTCGTTAGGCTCATAATCTCCATCTCACTCCGGTTTCTTATTTGTACATGTGTTATCAGGACCTTATTTATATCGAAGTAATCATGGTGCTTCTTTAAGTGGATCTACCATGAAAGGTAAAACTTTATTACTTAATTGTTATTATACGCTTTTTAAAAGTACAAATTCTGATTAATATCGCATTAATGAAAAGTTTCAGCTGTTTTCTCTATATCTTAGTAGATTGTTTGTTTTGCTACTGGAAATAACATGTGTGCAATGGTTATAAAGTGTACCGCTAAAAGCCTTGCTGACAATAGAAAAATTGTAAAAGAAAATCCTTGATGAGTTTAAGAGTACGGCTTTAGCATATTTGTAATTTGGGACTTCGGGTTTCGAAAAACAATTAAGAAGGCCATAGGCCAATCTATGATGGTCATGACAGAGAACCATGTAAACTTGAATTGTGTAGCATCTCGTATTTTACGGTCAATATTTTAACCGAGCCTTAATTCTATTTCTAGCTTTTATGGAATTTATTATTTTTGTTTTTAGTCGTTTTAACGAAAATCGTCGTTTTTAGCTATTTCCGCATCGTGCTTTGAATATTTATCCGTTCTAGCTTTCGAGAAATCGATAATTTCATATTTTAGCTTCAGAAATTCATTTATTTTTATTTTTGCACTTTTCGACTTTTATCCGCGTTTGGCCGAAACCGCGTCAAAATAGTGTTTTTACATTTTTTAATATTTTAACTACGTGTTTTAAAAACAAATATTGTGGTATAAATGTTTTTGAATATATATATATATATATATATATATATATATATATATATATATATATATATATATATATATAATTTATAAACATAAAATCCTAAACTAAACACACCCTTATAATTGTATTTCTCCAACAAACCAAAAACCAAACACTTTTAACATATATAAAATATATATATATATATATATATATATATATATATATAGAATAATATAATATATATAATATACTATAATTATAATATATATTTATATATATATTTTATATATAACCCAAGCCCACACTCTTAATTTTTTTTCTGTTATAAATCCAAGCCCACACTTGATAACCTATACCCATCTTTTTATATATATATGTCGAACTCACACACACACACTCCCATTTATACAACAGTAAAAAAAATACACGCCTGGTTCCTCATCTCTTCTCTGTCGAACAACAACACCAAGAACATCACCATTCCATCTTTAAAACACCATCAAATCACCTCCATTCTACATCAAATCAATCCTAAATTAAACCCTAATCAATCCCCATCACTAAAAACCACCATGCAACAAGATTTATGATTTCTTGATTTTTACAAGATTTTAATTCTTAGGGTTTTTACTAAATTAAATGCAAGAAGATCATCAAGGGGTTGATTGCTAGTGTTCTAAACAAGTGGGGTGAGGTTAATCAAAGTTTTGGATCCTCCTTTGTTGTTCTTGTGTTCGGCCAAGTCGTCAAGATTACAAGGGCTTGTGGTTTTGACCAATTACTTGTTTCTCTATCTTCTTGTAAGTATTTTCTTTGATTTTGATCTGGTTTTAAGTATATATGTTCATGCATGTTGATTTTGATAATAGGGAATCCATGGTTAATTTGTAAAAAGATGATTTTTGATTCATTGAAAAATTATTTGAGGATGAAAATGGTTTAGTAGTGATTATAGGCAATGTGGTTAGTTGAATGCGAAATTGGTGTGAAAAATTTAAGATTTGCGAGGGTTTGTAAATCCTCAATTAGACCAGAAAGTTTAGGATTTATTTCAGCAAGATGAGCGTTGTTGTAAACTGAGATTTAAAAGATTGGTGTGGTGGTGGTCATTATAATGAACGTGTGGTAAAAATTTGAGCTTCTAACTCTTAAAAACGAAAAAGATATGACATTTTGAAGTTTGAAAACTAAAGCGGCAAAATTCTGCACACACTGTTTTTGCGCAGAATTTTGGTCCATCTTTCGCGAAGTGTAATTTGGTCATGCCAATAGCTTTACTAGATTTATAGGACCTATGATTAAGTGCTTCGAGTCTACTTTCCAACGAGCTAGGCCTCGTCAATTTCCAGAATGTAAAAGTGAGTCAAAACCTTTGTACAATATTAAGTGTCAAAACTGTGTTTGCTGTCCAGAAATTCAATTGTAAAGATGTTATGTGCAGGCGGGTCAAAACTTAATAATTTTTGACGAAATTTAAACTATAGCATCTTCATAATATGTATGAACTTCCCATGATATTTCTAGAATTTTCTGTAGGTTTAGATAGGTCAATAGTGCCAAACGTTTTGCAAAGTCCAGTAGACCCGTTTTAGTACAATTGCATTGATGTGCTCCTTTCATAATAAGGTTACTTAGGCTATGGCTTATGGGTGAATTATGGTAGTTAAATAACATATAAGGGAAGCTTAAGATGGAGGTAGATCGACTAGTTCGACCATTTAGCATTCCATTAAGTAAGCCGATCGTTTAGCTAAAAACGGATAAAATTTCAGAAAATGTGTAATCAATAGAAACATTAAGTGATGTATTCCATAGATTCCAAAGTATCATTTTTCATGCACATTATATATATGTACATTGAGTTGCGTATTTTATATAGCTCACGTATCAATCGCATATTATTTTATTAATAGGTAGCGGTTGATTGTCGTCATTCGTTTCTATCCTTGTTTGGATATCTTGATCACATCTTCTATTCTCGGTGAGTTCATAGCCCCACCTTTTTCTTTTCTAATGGTTTCCATAAACTGTTTTCGGGGTGAGAATACATGCTCGTTTTACTAAGCCAACTTATTGATTTCTACTACTTAAGCGTTACATGACTATTTTTTTTACTAAAGCTTTTACTTGCTTATTACATGACTTTTAATACATGGCTATTTACTCATGAATTTACTAAAGCTTGATTTGCTTACTACATGATTTGAGATCACTGAATTCTTATATATGAAAACTGAGAGTTTTGATCACATTACTTGTTTTACATTGGATACAAGTGTTATTCAATTGTATGCTATCCAGATTAATGCCTGAATATTATTGCATAAGTTGTCTTATTGCCATTAAGTCCCTACTTATCATGAACCGTTATTTCTATGTAGTAATCGCGAATGTTAGGGTAGATCCTTTCGGGACGACAATCCCCGTCTTTCTTTGGGTCACAAAGTTGATCATGGTGCATTTAACATGGAAGTACTTTTAGGAGTGGGAAACCTTCCTACATTTCGGGCACAAACTTGTTAAGGTTTCGAGGTCATGAGCTTAGTGCAATAATATATATTTCATTTAGACTTGGTGAATTTGTTTCTCTTGTCTACATTACTTAATTCTTGTGGTCCACTTCTGAACATTACCTGATTTATTAAATCACTACTTGGATTTCAGAAAGAATACTTATAAATATTGTAACGCACTTTTCTTACGGAAACATATTTGAGTTATAATCAATACTGGCTTTTAACTTAAACCTATGAATTCACCAACATTACAGTTGACAAAATTTGCTGTATTTTCGTAGGTTATTACCTTGCTTAGCTGAGCCATAGGAGCATTCGAGTCGCGTGGATATCAAAACTTTAAAGACTCGGGGTTTCTTCACATTCGATAATCATCTTTCTTTAAATATACAAATGAGTCATGTATAAACTCTTGTAACTTTTGTAAAAAAAGAAAATTATTGGGACCTGAATTTACTCTGATTTATTTAAATCGAATGTGACATTTTATTAAACGTCTCTTTTGAGGTCGTTTTTCTGTAACTTGTGTGTATGAGCTATGAAGTAGCACCCCAAGTGGGATATCACTGCGTTTGTATACATTTGAGGTTTTACAGAGTGTACAGAGCACTGGTTTTAGATAGAACTAGGTCTATTGTAAAACCCTAGACTATACTGTTATTCGAAAATTTAAGAGTCCTTCACCATTGTCCTAAATTCGCGCGCGCTTGCTCCAGGTAACTTATATTGCTCTTTTTGCATCTTTATTGCATTACCATTAATAATTTGTATAAATACTTTGTTATACTACGCTCTCATACGTCTATTTTATGACGTCATATTAATTGCTTTATATCGGTCGATTATATATATACGTTGCTTACTCCGACTATCGCGTACATCCTACTTCCTTATTTTCTCTCTCGAACGTCAATATTGGTATTATATATGGATAACGTACAAAATGAGCTACTCACCCTAAATTCTTACCTTATCCTTTGGATCACCGCCATTTATAAATATAAAAGTAATATCATATAAGTGTTGAACTATTTATGGGTTTACTTTTGGCACTTTTTAGAACTTTCCAAGTAAAGTTGGTATTTTAATGGGAAAAAATTAGCTAAATTCTATTGTATCTTTGCATTAATGAATAGGCTAATATGTTAGGTCCTAGTGGAGAGTTGGATGGAATGCCAAATCTTCCGGATGATCGAGATACGACAAAAACCGTGGAAATAAACTTAGTGTGTACCCATAATTGAAAATGCAAATAGTTAGGCTTATAACTAATTTTATTTGACTTGGAGGCTACTAGGTTTCTACATGGGTGAAGGGTAAACATATGAGGACCATGTGGTTCTTTGGATAAATCCGTAACTATTCTGGATGAATGAGTTACGACTAGAACGGCCAAACTAATCCTAAATTGTTATATATATATTGTTCATTTTGTGCAAGTGTTGAGTTCACATAAATTCAAATCTAGAATTTTTTTACAAACACTTCAAAACCTTTAATTAAAAAGTGGTAAACTATTCAACCACCCTTCTAGTTTTCACACTTCTTTTAATCTCTCATCCTCATCTTCTGGATTACCGTCTATTTATATAGAAGTTATTTGTGTGAGTTTAACTATTTACGGTCGCTGTGTCGCCTTGGTGTTATGGCTAACATATGATTAGAATTTGGATCGTGGGTACGCCTACCTGCATGTTGCGTATAATTTAGCGATGCTTTTCAATCGAGCTTGATTTGCTGCCTGTGCTAATCTAAGCCTAAAGGCGAAATCGTCTACGTAATAATAATTACTTACATATGTGTATAGTACTATGGTACGTCTTAATGAGTTCGTTTACTTCAATATTTTGTTGAGCGATGCGGTGATCTCCGAAGCATTTACGCTACTTTATTTTCGTCTGATGATATTGACATTCGGTGTGCTTTGTCAATTCTACTAGTTATTTTATTGTTCGACTCCGAGTCCGAACACTCTTCTTATGCTTTTGAATCGCGTATGTTGTGTTTGTAATCCATTGTTTTGAAATCTTCCAATTGATGGGAGTACGACTTTATCTTGTCACCTCGGATCGTGCCGTCTTTTGGCACTCACCTTTGGAACATGATGGACTAACGTCTCATTACTCTTCTTGTTACTTCTTATGATTTTGAAGAATCATGTCGTCAAGTAGACACTCCTTTTTACCTATCGTAACGTTGTTTTGATATTGTGTTTTGTGTCGGCCATGCTTAAGTAGGATGATTTATAATTGTCTTATTGAAATGAATTGGGACGCTTCTTCATTTGAATAAGGAAATTATAAACCGCCGAACTATAAGTTTATAAATTATTACTTACAAGGATTGGGACGCCTCTTTTTGTAAGTGACAAGTTATAAATGAGTGGGCTTATGTGTATCCGACATAGCGTGTGCTCGTTTGTGCGAATCATTCTTTGGGCTATGAACTTCTTTCGACTCGTAATTTGTTATATGGATTTTTTCCGAATGGGCATCGCCGCCGCGAACTTAATAACCTAATCGTAATAAACCGTTAACCGCTCCCAAGAATTGACGACTTGTTAAATTCCTCGTTTCCAATGGCTTATCTTCAAGTCATGTATTTTATCTTTCCTTTTAAGGATTCTCGCGACATTCAATCCGTTCGCTTATGCACGTTGCATGTATTTGATATTTTGATTTTTTTTCTCATTTAGTTTCCGTTGGAAACCTCGACGATGACTTGTCTATATCCTCATCTCTCCACAAGTAAACCATACGATGATTAAAACGAATTGAGCGCCGGGACGTCGCTCCCTAAAGGGGTAGATACTTTAACAACCCGAATTTAAGATCAATAATTCATCCCGAGCGTTATCTTATTCTCTGAAAATTTTAGAAAATTATTTATAATGTTTTGGTTGATATTATTAAAAATCGTCGTTTTAATTATTTACGAATCGTTCTTAGGATATTTATCCGCTTTAGCGTTTGAGAAATCGATAATTTCATGTTTTAGCCCCGAGAGCTTAATTATTTTGAATTTTGTATTTTTCGTCTTTTTTCGTGCTTTTAGTCGAAACCGCGTCAAAATAGTGTTTTTACAAAAGCTTTTACTTGCCTACCACATGATTTCTAATACATGTTTGATACTTGGTTGTTTACCAATGAATTTATTAAAGCTTGATTTGAGATCATTGAATATCTATTTACAAAACCGAGAGTTTTGAACATATTACTTGTTTTAAATTGGACACAAGTGTTTGAAGGGTATGCTTGACCCGATTATGAGTTTATCTGCATGAGTACCTATTGCAAAAAGGCCCCTAATTCCATGCACTGTCAATTGCCTATGATGGGTGAGCGCTAATACATAAAGTAGATCTATTGGGCCGTGACTGCCCTGTCTGGG
>BQNB010044053.1:10785-45122 GCA_026074375.1 Tanacetum coccineum
GTCGGGCTCAAGCCCATTTGTATTAAGAACCGGCCCAAAGTAAAGCCCACAAGGCTAGTCCACTCTTGTAACTATATAAAGCCCTCTCCAAGTGTGGAGAGGGTGTTGCTTCTCATTTCTTTCAATGTGCTAGTAACCATTTTCTTTGTTTTTTACTTCTCTCTCTAGTTCTTTCTCTCTCTAAAATATTTTTCTTATTTTTGTGTTTGGTGATGAAATGATATCCTAACAAGTGGTATCAAGAGCCAAGGTTGGGTGATAGTGGTTTTGTTTATTTGTAGTGTTTTTTTCAGTGGCTTATTGTGGTTGAAAGAAGCTTATCAATAAGCATTTTTCTGGTTGGTCTTTCGTGTAATCAAGGCTGAAACGAAGAGATTCTCTTGCAACAAAGTGTCACTTTCTCTTTTAAGTGTCATTTATTTTGCAATGTTTGAAAGGGCACCGAACGAGGAAAAAACTCAACAACCGAACGAGAGGAAACCTTGTTCAACCGATCGAGTGAAATTACTCAAGGACCGAACGAGGAGAATTTGTGAAGGACCGAACGAGTGAACCAACAAAGGATCGATCTAGCAAAGGATCGATCTAGCAAAGGATCGAACTAGCAAAGGTTCGAACTAGCGAGGATCGAACTAGCAAAGGTTCGAACTAGCGACGATCGAACTAGCAGAGGTTCGATCTAGCGAAGGACCGATCTAGCCAAGGACCGAACTAGCCAAGGACCGAACTAGCAAAGGACCGAACTAGCGACGACCGAACTAGCGAAGGATCGATCTAGCGAAGGACCGAACTAGCGACGACCGAACTAGCGAAGGATCGATCTAGCGAAGGACCGAACTAGCCAAGGACCGAACTAGCCAAGGACCGAACTAGCGAAGGACCGAACGAGTCATTTTTTTGTTTTACGGTTTTTTTTGACTTAGTAAAATCCCGCGAACCACTCACGTGTTTTCTCGGTTTAGTCAAGATTTGTAAAATCCCGTGAAATAGTTTTCCACCACAACAACAAATCTCTTTACCCACTAAAGATCCTTGTTTATCATTTTACATCACCTTTTTTTTTGCATATGTCCGACACTCAACAAGACATTTATCAACCGGTTCGAAAACCGCCTCCTATGCTTAACAAAAGAGACATGTTCCATGGTCACAAAGTCTTCTTCGGTATGCTATAAGTAGACTAAATGGAAGTTAATCTACAACTCCCATTAGAAAATGGTCCTTATGTCAGACAATGAATCTCCTGAACCAGGTGATGCAGAACGTGAAGTACCTGTGCCTGAAACGTTTCATGCACAAACCAAGATGAAAAAAAACACACAGAACAGAAATTAAACGGATGGAAGCATATATCAAGCCTAATTCAGGACCATCTTCTCGCCATTCCAGAAGACATCTATGCTGCTGTTGATAGTTGTGAAACTGCTCAGGAAATCTGGTTACGTGTGCAACAAATGATGAAAGGTTCCGATATTGGAATTCAAGAAAAGAAGGCTAAGTTGTTTAATGAATGGAAGGTTTACATCCACTAAGGGAATCGATTGAGTCTTACTATCACCCACCGTTTCTCAAATTATTGAATGATTTTAAGAGAAACAAACATTTCCCTGAAAGATTGCTAGTAATCTCAATTCTTAAACCAACTTACAACCAGAATGGAGACACGACTTGGTTACTATTGTTCATCAAACAAAGGACTAGCATACGACAATTACATCACTCAGATTGTCAGATTTCTTGAAGTATACTCAAAAGGAGTTGATGACAAAGAGCTGAACGTCTTGCAAAAACACATGATCCGCTAGCACTCATGGCAAATTCCAACAATCCTTTCAACTATCCAGTGTTTCACCAAGATCAACCATCATTCAACCAGAACTACATGCAACAACCAATGCCAAATCCCGAAGACATTACAGATCCACAACCGCATATAACATGCACTCGTTCTAATTGCTAAGGCATTCAAAACTAAACTCTCAACACACCAACCAACAACAACCAGAGAATTTCATCAAACCCTCGTAATAGGCAGATTGCTCACCGTATGAATAATGGGTCAAGACAATAGATGCGGAGTGTAAAGCCAATGGTGGGAATACAGTTTTAGACAGTATGCAGGGCATAATTTTGGGTACAAGACGGGTATAATCAGTACAGAACGCCGGGAATCAGGATGTTCAAGATGCAGTTCAGAACTTAGGGGTGTCCAGAGAAATGTTGGTAATACAAAATGGTAAATTTTGTTTCCAGGAATTACCAAAATCAGGAAACCAAATGGTGAATGGAAATGTTTGTAGCAGTACGGGCTGATGGTAATGCGACTGGGAATAATGGTAATCAGAATAAAGGAGTTACAATGTGCAGAGGAGTGGGTCAACTTGCTAGGAACTGAACATTCGACCTAGAGAAGGGATCTGGCTTAGCTATCAACGCGTTTTTGATTGCTCAAGAATGAAGTAGCGAATCCACTCCAAGCGAAGAGTTTTGAATTTGATGGCTGCTGCACAGATCTTGTATGAAATTGAGGAATCTCAATGCAAACTACATTTTGATGCTAATTTGCAGCAAGCATCGACATCGGGTTCTGAGATTGACAAAGCTCCCGTCTATGAATCAGACGGGATCACGAGGACACAACAATGACACTGCTATGATAATGAGATATTTAATAATGTTTACTCAGAGAGCATATACTGACTAACTACTCAGAACCCATTCCTGAACCACACCAAGTACAACAGAATGATAGTAATGTTATTTCTGAAATCTCTAGTGTGGAACAAGAGGGGGGAACAGTAGATCAACATCCTGTAACTGTTGAGGAAACACGTGCTTACTTTGAATCATTATATAATAATTTGGCGCTTGAAGTTGAAAAGGTCAACTCGGTCAATCGCAAAATGAAAGAAACAAATGCTGATTTGACCACTGAGCTTGCTAGATATAAAAATCAAGAAAAGTGTTTTGAAATTAGTCAAGCAAAATATGACAAACTTGAAAGATGTTATCAAAAGTCGGTTTTCAGAACTAAGTCTTACTAAAAAGATAAATGCTCTTCATTTAAGCTCCGGTAAACAAATAACGACTTTGAATGAGGAAATTTCAAATTTAAGTAAACAGCTTTCAACGGAAAAATCAACTGTTTCTTCTCTTCTTCAAGAAAAGAAAAAGTTGAAGTCTGATTTCAAAATACGCGAAGACGAGCTTCTTGATAAACAAATTCAACTTGAGAATAAGATAAAGGAATTAGATAATATTTTGGTTAAAACGGGTCAATCGATTCAAACGATGCACATGCTTTCACCTAACCAAGATCTCATTTTTTCGACACCGAATAACAGAAAATTGGCTTTGTCTGTTCTCATAATCCTTTTTTATCTCAAGCAAGCTCAGCGAAAACATCAGAGTTTGTATGATGGCAAAGTGTTACTTGAAAAGCATGATCCTCCTGTTGTGCATGATTTCGAAGAGACACTGCAGCTTGCTCAAGAGAGTCGCCAAAAAAGAAACAATAGAACAAAGAAATAAATACCGGCAAACTATATAAAGATAATCATCTTCATGGGTTTTTTTGTTTCTCAAACGGCCAAGTCACAAGAAGAGGTGTACCTTGTAAATACTTCCAAAATGGCCACTGTTTCAAAATCGATTTCAATACCAAATGAAGAATTTTTGGATGACACTACTCTAAGTGTTGCACGAAAATTTCTAAATGAGGTAAAAAGCACCATTGTGACTCTTCAACGTGTTGTCAAACATAGAATGACTTTAGATACACACAATTGGTCGTCCATTGCTCATCAGGAGATTCACAAAATTTTAAAAGAAAAAAATTTTCCTATCAATCACCAAGTGATACTAGACTTCAAAATTTTGAAAATACAATTTTTAAAAGGAAGCAGCTAAATTTGTTCGAGACTTTAAATCTCTTGCAAAAGAAGCTGATGAATCTCTTGCTAAGGCACAAGGCATTGGAATTGAAATTGACGTCTCCCTTAGAGCATTGTCAGTCAAGACATTATGTTCTATTGTGCAAATCATCGGTTGTATATTCAACATCAAATCTCCAAACAGGACTTGACCGTACTAAAGAACGTCTTGAAAATTGTATCATTAAAAAGGAGATGAATAAGCAAAACTTGGAATGATTAGAACAAAATGTTAGAAGAATGCAAATATGACAAAATTTCGTACGATAAAGCTTATAATGACATGCACAAAAGATCAACGTTGCAAGCTCAGTTTGTGAGACCCAAAAGGTAAAAGTAAGGATACCCATGAGTATCAAATACACTGAATACCTTTGTCTCCAGAAACTTGAACATGAAGAATGTGAATTAAGAGTTTCAGGTTTTCGGACTATGAAAAGGATATTGCTCACCTTAAGACCACAATACAAAAACCTGTTGAACCTCTATCTCTGGTGACACTTCTCAAAACTAAACAATAATTGACTCTTTGCAACACAAATTACAAGATGACGATCCTATGAAAATGCTAGCTAAGAGCCCAGTTATTTGATAAAGTTCCTGAACATGACACCACCAAAGGTACGAGTACAGAATACAAAGGTTTGCAAATCAATCAACCGAGAGGAAAACCGTCTTTGCAACCTATAAGAAAAGACCTGTTGTGGAGATCAACCAAATGCATTTCAGATCTGAACATAAACAACAACATCAAAAAATTCGGGTTCCTCAAAAGGTTTGATGAGACGAATGAATTTGTCAAACCAGTCACTTCAAACTCGGTTACCCTCACCCACATAAGAAATCAAAAGTTTGAAACATGATACTGATGTGATTGCCCCAGGAATGTTTAGGATGAATCCTTGCAAGCCATTCTAGGGAAGAAATTGTATGTTCCTACCAAAAGTTAGAGCGACGTTAGACAAATCCAATCACCGTTCACAACCTCATGTCGTCACCTTAAAAAGATGTTAATTCTGACTCAAATGGTTTTATCTTCTACAGGAGTAAGACACCACGACTAAGACCAGAAGGCCACAGCCAAGGATCAAATATCAGAAGAATGATATGGGTCCCCTCTGCTCTAAGAGTAGTTGCAACAAGAATAAGAGAAATGAAGTAAAGAAACACCATAGGGAATTACTTCCTATTTTAAAAATAAGAAACATATTTCAATCTGAATGTAAAACACGTTAAGCTTGATATTCGGAATGATAAATCTGAAGTTATTGTGCTATGTGTAAGCAATGTTTAATTACTGCTAATCATATTAAGTGTGCTTAATTATGTGAATGACATGAATTCTCATGGCAATAATTCAATGCTAATGTTTCAAACACTGCAAATCAAAAGAAACAAAAGCCAAAGGTTACAAACCCTAAGAAAGTAGGGTCCAATGAAAATAGCTTCACCCTAAGCCTAGTAAACCAAGATTTTTGCCTTAAGGTGTCACCAACTAGAAGACTTTTTGACCAATTAAAAAAAAGGAAAAATAATCGCATCCAGTGGAATCTGTAGAGATCCCATCTGACTGGCCTCTAATGGTGCTAATGCTGTGTACTATCTAACCCTTCGGAACCTAAAATCAAGACGGTTTCCAAATTCTACTTTCTTTCTTGCAGGTTATCCAAATTTGTTTTATGAGTGCGCGACACGGGTTGTCTCCAAACAGTGATCGCGGGACACACTAAAGCATCTCATCGATTTCGTTCTGGAAGTTTTTTGGGAACCGTTCGCTTTGAAAAGATCATTTGCACAATTTTTTGGGTTTCAGTGATCTTCAATGGGGAAATATTTTGATCACCAGGGTTTATTTCGTTGAGGGCTTGGGGCACAATCTTTTCTCAGTTGGGCAGTTTTGTGATTTAGATTTAGAGGTTTGCTTCAAAGAACACAATTTTTTGTCAGAACTCTAGAAGGAGTTGAATTGTTAAAAGAATCGTTCAACAATCTTTACACCATCATCTCCTTTAAATGGCCTCTGCATCCCCAATTGCCTCCATGGCTTTGAGCAACTTCTACCAAGTCATGGTTATGGCATCAACGTTTATCCCACCTCAACTTTGACACCATAAATGACCTTGCCAAAAAACGATCTCGTCACCGGTCTTCCAAAATTTAAATATCATAAAGAACATTTTGTTGCCTCGCTGTGAGCAAGGAAAAAGCAAAGGGCGTCTCACCCACCACCAAACCAGTTCCAAATTCTAACATAGGTACAACACCTTCTTCATATGGATCTGTGTGGTTCCAATAAATTGCGCTAGCATAAATGGAAAAGATACTTTGGTGATGTGGACGATTACCTCGTTACACTTGGGTACATTTCTCAGAGATCAAAAGATGAAGCACCAGAAGTGATTAAAACCATCCTGAAGCGAATTACTATCCTTTCCCTTCAGTCACGCTTTACATCATCATAAGAAACCGACAACGGCAAAGAATTCAAAAATCAAATCCTTAAGAATACTTGATAGTGTTGGCATCTCTCACAAGCGTCTTTCTGTCCGATACACCTCAACAATATGGAGTAGTGGGAACGAAGAAATCGGACTAGTTGGTTGATGCTGCTAGAACAATGTTGAACTTTTCTCTCGTTGCACCGTTATTCTTATGGGGCTGAAGCGATTGCTTCTGCGAGCTGTCACTCAAAAACGTCCTTTATCAATCACCGTTGATTTAACAAAACACCAATACGACTCATTCACGCAGAAAACCGGATAACTCCTTTCTACATGTATTACCCGGGGCTCTCTGTTATCCCAAGAATGATCGTGAAGAAATTCGCGAAGACGAGCTTCTTGATAAACAAATTCAACTTGAGAATAAGATAAAAGAATTAGATAATATTTGGTTAAAACGGGCTAATCAATTCAAACGATGCACATGCTTTCACCTAAGCCAGACTCGTTTTACCACACTGAACAGAAAATGGCTTTTGAACAAAATAGTTCAAAACTCGGGCTTCAAAGCATGACTTTTGGACAAATCAGTTCAGGACTCGATCCTACTTATGTTCCGTCAACAATAACAACTCAAAAACCAACTGAAGGTGAATTGGATTTACTGTTCAAAGCTATGTATGATGATTATATTGGTGGTCAACCGTCATCTGCTCCAAGAACTGCTTCGGCTGCTCAAGCACCTCAAGTTCTTCAGACTCCAACGGCAACTACAACAACAGCAGACACAGCACCGACACCAATAAATTCATCCTTTCAAGCTATAAATTTTCCAAACACTTCACAGGATGTTGACGAGCTCGAAACACAACAACATGTTCAGCATCAACCCGCAATAATTGCTGACAATGTTCCAAATGCTATGTTTGATGAAAATACGTTTGTAAATCCCTTTGCTACTCCATCCACAAGTGATGCTGAATCTTCATCCTCACAATATGTGGATCCATCGAACATGCATACGTTTTACCAACCATACCCTCATGAATTTCAATGGACTAAGGATCACCCTCTGGAACAAGTGATCGGAGAACCCTCTCGACCAGTTTTGACAAGGAATCAACTGCGATCCGATGGTGACATGTGCATGTACGCATTAACGGTAAGCACTGTGGAACCCAAGAATGTCAAAGAGGCTATGACCGACCCTGCATGGATTGAATCAATGCAAGAAGAGCTTCTTCAGTTCAAAAGGCTTGATGTATGGGTGTTAGTTCCTCTTCCGGATAACATAAAACCTCTTACGTTGAAATGGTTATTCAAAAACAAGCATGATGAAGAGAACACGGTCATCCGAAACAAGTCTCGTCTGGTTGTGAGAGGGTACCGCCAAGAGGAAGGAATAGATTTTGAAGAATCCTTCGCTCCTGTTGCTAGAATGGAAGCTATCAGGATATTTTTGGCATATGCTGCACACAAATCGTTCATTGTGTTTCAAATGGACGTGAAAACTGCTTTCTTGCATGGTACGCTAAAAGAAGACGTGTACGTGTGTCAACCTGAAGGTTTCATCGATGCTGATCATCCAAGCCATGTCTACAAGTTAAAGAAGGCACTATATGGGTTAAAGCAAGCACCAAGGGCATGGTACGATGAATTGTCAACGTTTCTCCTACAGAATCACTTCTTCAAAGGCACAATTGATCCAACGTTGTTTATAAGACGCTTCGACGATGACATCTTAGTGGTACAGGTCTACGTTGATGATATTATCTTTGGTTCTACACACCCTAGGTATACCCAACTATTTTCTGACCTCATGAAAAGCCGCTTCGAAATGTCGATGATGGGGGAAATGACGTTTTTCCTTGGTTTACAAGTTAACCAATCCCCCCGTGGCATCTTTATAAACCAGTCCAACTACGTGTTAGAAATCCTTAAAAAATATGGAATGGAAGACCCTGCATGGATTGAATCAATGCAAGAAGAGCTTCTTCAGTTCAAAAGGCTTGATGTATGGGTGTTAGTTCCTCTTCCGGATAACATAAAACCTCTTACGTTGAAATGGTTATTCAAAAACAAGCATGATGAAGAGAACACGGTCATCCGAAACAAGTCTCGTCTGGTTGTGAGAGGGTACCGCCAAGAGGAAGGAATAGATTTTGAAGAATCCTTCGCTCCTGTTGCTAGAATGGAAGCTATCAGGATATTTTTGGCATATGCTGCACACAAATCGTTCACTGTGTTTCAAATGGACGTGAAAACTGCTTTCTTGCATGGTACGCTAAAAGAAGACGTGTACGTGTGTCAACCTGAAGGTTTCATCGATGCTGACCATCCAAGCCATGTCTTCAAGTTAAAGAAGGCACTATATGGGTTAAAGCAAGCACCAAGGGCATGGTACGATGAATTGTCAACGTTTCTCCTACAGAATCACTTCTTCAAAGGCACAATTGATCCAACGTTGTTTATAAGACGCTTCGACGATGACATCTTAGTGGTACAGGTCTACGTTGATGATATTATCTTTGGTTCTACACACCCTAGGTATACCCAACTATTTTCTGACCTCATGAAAAGCCGCTTCGAAATGTCGATGATGGGGGAAATGACGTTTTTTCTTGGTTTACAAGTTAACCAATCCCCCCGTGGCATCTTTATAAACCAGTCCAACTACGTGTTAGAAATCCTTAAAAAATATGGAATGGAAGCTTGTGATCCCGTTGGTATCCAAGACAAGCTTGACTTGGATCAAAATGGTGTCACCAGCTCGATGCAACATATATCGTACGCATGATTGGTGCCCTAATGTACTTACGTCTAGTAGACCGGACATGTGTACATGCAGCTTGTTTATGTGCGCGGTACCAGGCTAACCAACCGAAAGCACCTCAAGAGAGGTTTAAAAGATCTTTCTTATCGTCCGAGGAACCTGTTAATAACGGTTCTTTGGCATACGAAGGATTCTGGTATGAACGAACTGGATATTCATAGCTGATAGTGCTGGGATGTAAAGACAACTTCGAGGTGTACTTCCGTTGGAGTCAATTCCATTAGCGAAAAGTTGGTTACTGGTCCTCAAAGAGAAACCAAGACTGTAACTGCGCTGTCTACCGCGGAACAGAATATGTGTCTCTATCCGTTTGCTGTGCCCAAGTACCTTTGGATCGGACACAGTTAACGACTATGGCTTTCACTTCGAACAAGATTCCCATCTCTGTGATTCGAAATCAGCCAAACCATCATCCTGCAACCCGGTCCAACACTCAAGAACCAAACACACATCGCTGTTCCGCTACCATTTCATAAAGACCACTGGAAAAGGATACGATTGAACTGTATCTTGTCCAAGACGGATTACCAACTGGCCGACCTCTTCACCAAAGCTCTTCCATAGACCCGAGTTCACAACTATTTGGTCCGCCTTGTATGCGCAGTTATCTCTAATGAACATGAACGTCCGCAAAATCTCAGTAAATGTCTTTGTATATATCTTTCTATCAGAAAAACAAAATACAAAAATATTACAAAACCAAGAAAAGAAAATACAAAAATATAAATACCGTATACAAAGCAAAATACAAATCAAAAATTTCCAAAATACAAAATGAATCTTCTCCGACAGCTCTCGACAATCGATAACATTTGAGCACCTAGAAATGTTGATTAATATTAACACAGGTGAATAAATGAAGTTCGAGCAAGAGTTTCAAATGTTTTCAAAACATGTCCTTTCATTTTTTCTCTACGACTTCTAAGTAAATGTCAGCTTAGACTCGTTCTTTAAAGAAAGGAAAGATGTTCATATTATGTCATCGAATATCCTAAGCAACGGTAAGCTCTTATCATTCTCGTTCTTGAGCAAAAGTCTATAAACATTTCAAAGCTTTTGAATGCTCAAGAAAGTTGTTAAGTGAAAATGATGGTAATAAGATATAATCTCACTTATTATCCTGTTAGCACAAATTTTTTTCAAGATATTCACCAAAAGAAAATTTCTAATCTATCAAAATATGTGTGCTCAACAACTCCCACTCGCATGTTTTCAAATAATCTATAATTGAGGGGGAGTATAATATTAGGATTCCTTCGGCATGCACTCCTGTTCATCCCCAACGTTGATCCTAGGCTCCTGGAATTCCGGACATTACACCTTGTTTTTAATTCACTACTTGTCAAAAATTGTAAAACTCATATGCACTTTTTGAGGAGGGGAGAATAGTGATTACAAATGTGATCAATACGGATTAATAATGGATTCATCTTCAATCGTAGTCGTTCCTAAACCCGCATTGCTATACTCTTTCATGACTATGGGTCAATATGTGTGAGGGGGACTTTTTGTAACTTTGGAATACTCTCAATGTGTATCAAATGCATGTCTCAGACACGTTGACTTGATATTCCATAAATGTTTTTATGGATCTTCATGGCAATTTATCAGTCACTACCCGACCACTGTTATTTCTCAGGGAGAGTTATAAGGCGAGTTAAGGTTTATGGTATATTGTTCATGATCCTGCCAAACCGGAGGGATCTACCCGGACACTCCATTTTAGATAGAGTAGAAGTCACCTAGGTATGAGATTGAAAAAAGAATAAAGTGAGAATAAGGAAAAGTGCCGACTGTGATGAGAGCAGTAGCTGGAATAATCCCAAAAGGTTCTAGGTCATAATCCTCGGTAGCACTGCGAAGGGTTGAAGAATAAAGAAGAATTATATGGATAAAGGATGAAAAGAAAGAAGCCCTCCATATGCCTAGGCAGAAACCGGCAATTCAAATCTATCGGTAATCACACAATATTCTGATTATTGAAGACAAGTCATCAGGGACCCAGTGATGCAATGTACAACCCTCCTTAGCACTCAGTAATCTCTCATAACGATTTCCTGTTTCATTTTGTTCACGGAATCATCACATTTCTATCCTGCTTTCTCATTCCGAGATCGTTGATATTGAAAAGGTGCGGTCCGCTCCAGCACGCCGATTCCAAATACCAAATGTGCACCTATAAGTCTAGAGCCAACGAGATCCATCAAAAATCGTCACTAGACACAAACTTCCCATTATACAAAATGTTGTACATCATTATACAACATTTGGTATCATAAGTCCTACGCATTATCCTTGTGATATTTGCCAGAACATCAGAGTGATACTCTTTAGTATTCCAGTGAAAGAAGGAAATCCTTCTTGAGCCAACATAAATCAAGCTCTTGGTAGGTGCTTGCCGAGATTTCTAAATGAATCATAAACTGTGACAACGGAAAGAAACGGATGGTCGCGATCTACAGTAATCAAACTTGTTCCTGTAATGATAGATTACGACTTCAATCAGAAAGATAGTAACTATCTGATTCACTCTTACCGGTTAATCTTGCTTTGAATGCTCCGGTAACGAGAACGGCTATGCAGCTGGCGAAACCCTATACAAGGAGGATTCTTTTGAATTCTACCTATCCCAGCAGTATTTGACACTGATTAAACCGTGCGGAACCGTGGTTATTACAAACCATAAATCTACGAAGTGACAAAGACACGATCTTCGTCATATATGTTTAACTCTAACCTATACTTGCAGTTTCCCTGACGGTAGCAGCTTCTATTCCATGTCGAGTCAAGATCAAGACCGCATGCTCAATCCACATAGTTAATTCATGTTAAAGCTCAATCTATCGAAAGCGTACCGCAATCCTCTGATGAACAAGCACTTCCTCATAAGAACATTTTTGTGGTTTCAAGTAATCATAGTTAAAAAGAAAATGGTAGGGAGATTGTTAGCAACATTCAGACTTGAGCATAGGGTGGAGACACAAGATTCGCAAGGCGCATAAAGAAACGAGGGAATAAAGAATTTAGATATCTCAGTATCAAACAAATCAGGCAAAGACACGATAGCATATTTTCGTCAAAGTATATCAATATAAAGATCGGATCCGAAAGATCACAAGCCAATGCAAATGGATCTTCAAAAGATTTCCTCAAGAATCCAAGTGCTCCAAGTCTCAAGATGTCACAAGAAGGAGGATCCACAAAATTTCGTTGGAAAAAAAAATATGAGACACCCCTTAGGGGAGATTGTTAGCCGTGAGATTTAGGTAAAGTGATGGTCATTAAATATTCCCGAGCCTTGTATAAGTAAAACGTAGTTTTCGGGAATTTACTTAAGCTAGTTGGGCCTAGTTGTCGGGCTCAAGCCCATTTGTATTTTGATCCGGCCCAACACAAAGCCCACTAGAATAGTCCACTCTTGGAACTATTTAAAGCCCTCTCCAGGTGTGGAGAGGGTGTTGTTGCTTCTCATTTTTCTTTTGTGAAACAAGTAACCATTTTTCTTTGTTTTTACTTTCTCTCTCTAAAATCTATTTTTTCTTATTTTGTGTTTTGGTGATGAAATGATATCCTAACAGATTAAATGGTTTTGTTTTAATTTCAATTTAGACATGGTTATGTAGGTATTCATGTGGTTCAACAATGTGTACAAATTTATGAGATACATATGTGGATACATGGATACATGGATACATGGATATATGAGTTGCTTGTGCTATTCTAGCCTGTTGTGGTAACTCTTATTGATGATACATGGATACAATGCTAGCTAGTTATGATATGATTTGGTATGTTGTTGATTTGAGATACATGATGCATGCTTATAACCATTATAATTGTCCAACTTTTGTTTATATATTCACAGCTTGTTATTGATTTATGTTTAAACCTACGAGCTCACCAACGTAATGTTGACACTTAAGAGTATCCATTTTCAGGTGAAGATAGAGAAGCTTAAGAGGATTAGATGGCTTAGCTAGTGAGACTTTAGGCTCCCTGCATTTGAGGACTTGCTAGTTAATATATACATTTTCATACTTGTTCTACTTTCGTACTTGGTACTTTGTTATTTTGTGTTTTCATTCCTACATCTATGTATTGTCGTGTTGCGATTAACCTCAATACAATGTGTTAGGTGTCGTCATAACACTTTGAATTAATTAATTTTATGCATTTAGCTATTCTCTATTGTGACATCAATGTGTTGTGATGATGCCTATCATGTTACGCCTCACGATTTTGCCTTGGCGGGGTGTGACATATTGGTATCAGAGCCATTGGTTATAGAGAAGTAGGTGGTTTGACCTAGACTATAACCTAGGAGTCCTTCATATTGTTGCATAATAGGAATTATGTGTGCTATAGTTCATATACTTTTCATTTTCTTTCTTTTCTTTGAGTTTTATCTCGACCTACGAGCTACTCGATATCAGAAGATCCAGAAGATAAGCCAATTAAGGAGGAGCCTCTCGAGGAACCAAAGGAGGAAGGGTAGTTAAAGGAGTCACAGTAAGAGGCCGACTCACATCTCTTGTCGGATGCTCGTAGTAGGCATGAACCCGTGGAGTCGGGTGACTCTTGCGAAAGCAAAGTCAAACCCAAGAGAGGCCCAGCATAAGTTTATCCCGTATTTTACCTTGACACATTGGTATCGATGATTTCTTTATGATATTACGTATTTTTAGGCACTTTGAGACCTTCGTTTTCTTTATGTCGTTTTCGATTTCATCTTTATATAAATAAATATTGTTTTGATGGAGCAATGTTTTTTTATGGAGTTGTGTAAGATGTGCAATGTGATATATGTATATATATGTGCGTTATCAATGAGATGTGTAGTCTTGGAAGTAAGTACACGTGTGAAAGGATGCAATTATAATTATGGGTGGCCAACATAATTATAAAGGCATCACACACGTAGACTTGTGACCGTGATTGCATTGATAGGTGTTTTCTTGTTAGGTGGTAGTGTATGATTTTGTATTATGTGAAAATATATTATGAATAGTTGCGTAGTTAGTAAGTTTCCCTTCTGTCTAATATTTACGAATATTACGGATACCTCTTATTACTACTATTACGATTATTGAGTTTGTTCGTCTGCTTGATTATTCGTTCGGATATCTAACCCTCATTTTAGCATTCCTTGTTCGTACCATGTCTGTATGGATGTTCTATCATTCCTATTTAGAGTCTTGATATATATTAGTTGATTCGGATCTGCTGCTTTGGCTATTGGTACATTTCATTGGTTCATTCCTGGCATTGATTACTCATATGAATATCTGATTTTTATCTCAAGCGGTATTTGTTCGTAACAAGTTAGTATGGATATTTACTCCCTTTTTATATATCCTTTAGTTTTCGTAACATGTTTGCAACATATTAGTACTAATGTTTCTTTGTGATGTCCTTTCGATCATTAGTACGGATAAGTCCTTATGTTCTTCATTTGGTTTGTAATGTCTTTGCATGAATTTCTCTGGTACGTGTTCGTTTGACTTTTATTTTGACTATATGGTTTCTTGTACTTTCTTTCGCCTTCAAACAATAGATTTGCGTTAGAGTCCTTACGGTATTTCACAATCCCTTTTGGTATTACGATGTCCTTTGTTTGAGTAACATATTTTATATTTATGTTGAATTATGAAAATCCTTTTGAAGTATATCTTGTGATAAATCTCGATTCACGATCTCGGGAGGTCGGGGAAGCTCAAAATAAGAATAAGCCATTATTGAGGAGAGAGCTTTATTTAATTTTGAAGTTATATTAAAATGGAAAAAGAAAGGGAAATTACAAATGTGAGCTTCACCCTCTAATGTTGATTAGTGGGGAGTATTTATAGGTAAAACACAAGGACACTTTGGACTAATTACACTTTTAGTCCTTGTGTTTTAACTTAAACTAAAACTAGTGTAATTTCCATATTGACACCATATTTTTTGATCCTAACAATCTTCCCCCAATATGGTGGCATATGGAATTACTTACAATGTATCCTACAAGTTCAAATAGCTAAAGATAACTGCAGTTTGGTTTGTCTTCAACATGTACTTTATCTTGAATCATTCCTTTACTTATAGAGAATACAATGTAATCTTCTTCCCCCCAAACAGACAGCCATTCGAAGCAAATATGAAGTTTTGATGTAGTTGACAAATCTTCTAACTATGACGGTTTAAGCTCGCAGTGGAATTTGTAGAAGAAGAAGTAAACCACACTTAGCAGCAAATCTGACTTCTTCATTGCGGATTAGTAGCCGATCCATTTAGGGGAACATGTACAGACTTCACACAAACAACTCATAGAAGAAAGAAACTCCAAGTCAATTAAGTCCCGGATGTACACATTTCTTCCCCCTGGTTGTTGCACTATGTTGTATACACCAAAGACAATTAAGTCCCGGATGTACACATTTCTTCCCCCTGATTGTTGCATCTATCGAACACTTCTTCCCCCTGATTATTTTTGATGACCATCAAACATAATCATAATTCGGTTACGTCCGAATGTTCGATAGAGAAGTCATGTGTGAAGTCGCTTCTCCTCAGACTTATTCAATTCCAACCTCGTATTCTGTCGGCTCTTTGTAATGATTACTGATGGAGAAAATGCATTATCACAAACTTGATGATGAAGTAGAATACCCCAAACTTGTGACTTATGTCTTGTACTATCCATGATAAAGAACGGTGAAGAGAACTCGCGCTGCACCTTGCCGAATCTCTATGTACTCTATACTCCTCAACCAACCAACCATCAAGTATAAGTAGTACACCACCTCTTGACAAATCCTCAACTATGTGAGACACTGAGCACTACAACGTAACTCCTTCAAGTGATAGCAAATGTGCGCATTGAGCACCAACTTCTGCGTTTATAGATCACACATTGCTAGATTTGACAAGTCTTCATCAACAACCGGTTATAAGCTCGAACAAGTTATCTTTAAAAATCATCATCCAACCAACCCCGACTTTTAAGATATGATAAGTACACGCACCCGTGAAATTCCACTTCAACTTCAAATAAATGATAACGAATCATCCCCGTAGCCATTTGTTGCGATTAAATCCTGAGACTAGCCTTTTGAACGGTTTTCGTGAATCTATTATCCTGATTGTTTTAAGCAATAAGTGATGTTTTTGTTTTTGCGTTTTAGTCATAATAGTTCAGCCCAAACTTGATAATCCATGTATTCTTTTTGGTATTAACTCACAAATTCGATACCAGCCCATTTAGTGAAAATTGATTAATGAGAGATGATCGACTCAATTCTTATTATCAATGTACTCGGCCCATTGTTCATTTTGTTTACAAGCAGCCCAAGTCCAAATTAATAACTGTGTCAATTTTAAACACAAGGAGTGACACCTCCACACAAGATAACCCTAATCTTATTTCACCCGCCTCCATCTATTCATACACACCTCTTTCTTCTCTCAAATTCTAGACTGACCATATCCCATCAAACCCTAACTCATTCTTTAATAAAAATACACGCCCCCATCTTTACCTCCACACAGTCACACCCTTATCTCTCCACAAAAATTAACATCAACAACTTCGATAGTCAAAACTATATCACATCTAATCTTGATGTAGTTGGCACAATCTCACGAATGAACCAAATGATTTCAGCTTCAAGATCTTGTTATCAACCAAGATCTCAGGTAGGTCATTCTTTATCTCTTGTTTGTTATGTTTTGAACGAATCGAAGAGAGAATAAGAACACTATTGTTTTTGTTCACTCTTTTGAAGTTTTTAATAGTGAAAAGAAGCAAAGCTTCTTATAGATCGATGATGATGATTCTCTTGTGTTCTTGATCTTCTAAAGGTCACATCTTAATGTAAAACACGAATAGAGAATAAATCTAAGATCATGGTTCGTTATAGAGTCTAGGTTTGAGTCTGTTTGTATTGTGGAGATGGGTTATGAAGTTGTTGAGAAGATGATGATATTAGGAATAGTTTGGTTTTGATTATGGTGGTTGACATGGATGTTTATGTATCAAATCTGTTCCGTCACTCTATCTATTTTCTTTTTCGATAAACCTTGGACGTAGTTGACTCGGTGTTGACTCGGTGTCGACTCGGTTATCGAGATTCATTCTCGAGGTCAAATATGAAACATGTAGGTACAGATCTGTTCTTTTCATGTCTATTTTCGACAAACAATTTCTGACTTATCAGTTTTATTGCCGAGTTTGACCATTGACCAAAGTCAATCGTCGAGTTTTGCCTTCCGAGAATGATATATCTGTTATTCCATTCGAGTTTGATCAGTACTGAGTTTCATGTTTAACCAGTCCGAATTTGTGAAATCAGCAGATTTAGTATATCATATAACCGAATCTGACCGAGTTTGAACAAATCTTACGATAAAACCGTAAGGAGTCAAACTCGATCAAATCACACATCAAACATAACACATATGCTGCTAAACGAACTGAATAAGCAGAAAACTCAGTAAACACCGAAAACTGCCGAAACTAACTGAATAAGCTGCTGAAAAATCTTGAAATGAATCTGGACTGAATTTGACAACTGAATCAGACTGAATAAGCTCAAATAATCTGAATAAGCTGCTGTAGCGAATCAACACTCAAAATAAACAGAAATAAGCCGAATCAGCTGAACCGAATAAGCTCAAAAACATCACGAATCGCCTGTATAGCTCTGATACCACTTGTGAGTTTTTTTTTGAGAGAGAGAAAGTGATTTATTATTAAATGATTAGTGAAATTACAATTATAAGGTTCACCCCTCTAAGGAAGATTAGAGGGGAGTATTTATAGGTAAAACACAAGGACACTTTGGACTAATTACACTTTTAGTCCTTGTGTTTTAACTTAAACTAAAACTAGTGTAATTTCCATATTGACACCATATTTTTTGATCCTAACATATCTTGATGGTGTTTGGGGAAAACTGTTTTTGAAATGATTTTATGAATACGTTATGACACCGCTTTTATGTGAATGTCTCTTTATTTTTATGAAAACTATGTTTACAATGATTTTTATGAAAACAATGTGATATTGGTTGACTGTTAAAACTATGTTTAAGATAATCTTTACGAATAAGATATGATAGTATTTTTATATGCTTGTTCTTGATAAATTTTATTTTTATGAAAAGTATGTTAAAAATGATTTATATGGGTAAGATGTGATATACCTTTTATATAACCATCTCTTGATTTTTTTTTATGAAAACCATGTTTAAATGAGTTTTATAAAGATTATATTTAAGTTGATTTTTATATTTAAAATGATTTTTTATATTTAAAATGATTTCCATTATTGTTTTATAATGATTTTTATAAAAACAGTATTTAGTTGGTTCTTTCAGGTAAAATCGATTATTGGTACAAGTTCTATTTTTTTATTATTGATCTTAATACATATCGTTATTCGATATGTGATTCTTTCATCATTGTACGCTTTGTTGATTCTTTCGTTTGCGTTTCCTATCGGTACAGTTATTCTATCATTTCTTTTAAGGATTCTTATGACATTTGATTTGCATCTATTTGCATCTGTGAAACCCTTTATATGTTTTCTAGCCTTTAATTCGATATTCGTTTGCTACCCTAATCGATAGTTTGTAAACCTTAGAATTCGTTGATATACGTTTTATTCGACCAAGTCACTCTCCGTGCGGAGCACCTGTGTTGTTCAAAGAATAAGGACGACTCATTTCGAATGTGCACAGACTATCGAAAGTTGGACAAGCTGACCACCAAGAATCCCCCAGGATCGATGACTTGTTCGACCTGTTACAAGGCTCGCGTTATTTCTCAAAAATAGATCTTCGTTCCAGTTATCATCAGTTGAGAGTGCATGAAGCAGATATTCCAAAGACTGCATTTAGGACGCGGTATGGACACTTTGACTTTACGGTTAAGCCTTTTGGGTTAACCAATGCACCATCGGTTTTTATGGACTTAATGAATCAGGTGTGCAAGCCATATTTAGACAAGTTTGTTATTGTGTTTATTAATGACATCTTGATCTACTCAAAGTCTAAGGAGGAACATGAGGTTCATTTGAAGTTATTGTTGGAGTTGTAGAAGAAAGAGAAGTTGTTTGCCAAGTTTTCCAAATGTGAATTTTGGCTGCAAGAAGTTCATTTTCTTGGGCATGTGGTTAACATTAATGGTATTCACGTGGACTCTAGTAAAATAGACGAGGTGAAGAATTGGAAAGTACCTAAGACACCATCCGAGATACAATCGTTCTTAGGGTTGGTAGGTTACTATTGGCGTTTTATCACGAACTTCTCGAGAATAGCTAAACCCCTTACTTTTCTAACACATAAGAATCAGAAGTATGAATGGGGCGTGGAATAAAAGGAAGCTTTTTAGTCTTTGAAGGACAATTTGTGTAATGCACCTATATTGTCATTGCCGGATGGATCGAAAGACTTTGTAGTTTACTGCGACGCGTCGAATCAAGGATTGTGATATGTACTGATGCAAAAAGGAAAGGTAATTGCATATGCATCATGTCAACTGAAGATTCATGAGAAGAATTATACCACGCATGATTTGGAGTTGGGAGGAGTGGTCTTTGCTCTTAAGACGTGGAGACATTATTTGTACGGGATAAAAAATGTTATCTACACGGATCATAAGAGTCTTCAGCATATCTTTTGTAACAATCCACATTTTTACATCATTTTATGTCAATACACTCTTAACTATTTATTTTAACTTTTACGCGTTTTCATTTAATTTCAACCGTTTAGTTAAATCGCGTAAACTAAAAATCAACAATCAACGAAATCCAACATCAAACAAATAAAAATTTACGTCAAACAAGTGTTATATTATTTTTACGAAAATAATTTATAACTTTTCACATTTTATTTTTTGCATGCATGTAAACCATTATACCCATCTACACACAATCAAATACCCACAATTATACCCATTACTCAAAAATTATATACTTCCTTACACATACATATATATGGCCGGTTATGCCTTAGGATAACACAAACAAATATATAAAATTTGCTTCTAGAAACCAACATGTGTTATAATCAAATGCAAGCAACCTAACTTACACATTCTACTAACCTTTCTTATACTAGTTCTTACAACAAGCAACTCCCCACTCCAATCTCTTACAAAACCACCCCTCTCCTTGATTTCATGAGATTTGTACTTAGTGGTTTAATAGATATTTTGAGTATAAATAGGTTCATAATGCAAGACTTCATTCACTTCTCAATTCACTAGCAAAAATCAAAAGTTCTCCCTCTTGCTCTCCCAAAACCCACGACATCAAACACATTCCCAAAATAACTCATAGTTTCCATCTCTACAATATTACAAGCATACAAGGTTAATCTAGGGTTTAATCTAAGGTGTTAGCAGTGATTTACAAGTAAAGGTTCAAGCATAAACAAGGGTTTTTCAAGGAAATAATTAGGGTTTTCTAAAGGATTTTGGTTGAAGTTAGGGTTTGATTTTTGTGTTCATCTTCATTCACATACACTCAAGATTATCATAACACTCTATACTTTCATTTCTATTATTTTTATACATACATATTTATTTACTTGTTAAATCACCATCTAGTTGTGTTTTATAAAATTTACAAAGAAATCAAGGATTATACAAAATCAAGTAAATATATAAACATGATGAAAATGTGTTTAAAATATGTTAGGATGCAAGAAAACATTTTTTTATATCCTACACGTGTGGTTAATTTATATAATTAATTGTTACAAATTATTTATATAGTTTTATAAATAAATGATTGTTCTTGATATTTTTATAGACACATTAAAAGTAAAATAGATGGACATAATGTAGTGGACTCAAAATATATGAAACATGTTGTATTAGGAAATTTAGAGGACTTGAAATCATAAGAACATGGTAAAAATTCATAAAAACAAAAGTTATATATATATTAATTTGGGGAGACAGTTTATACATTCGTTTGGCACGATTTTCTAGGCAGATTATGGAAATGTGTTACTAAGTCTCAAGACGATTCCGTGCATATAAAGAACTCGAAAAACAAACTTAAAACGAGAAAGATATGGACTTTACAAGATACCGGTAACTATATATACAAAAACTATTTTTGACAGCTTTTGTTAATTAATACCTACTGTCCCGAAATTAAAATACATTTTTGAGGGCTTTCGGGTCCGAATCGGCTTAAGTATAAAAATACAATATTACTCGGAATGATATTTTACTATTAGATCATGATTTTCTAAGCCCGAAGGTGTGTACAAATGAGTAAAATCACCATTAACTTGTTATATAAAATTTCTACACTATTTTCCTGACATGAATAGTGTCGGTTCGTTTGGACTATAAAAACCTTATGAAGTATTTTAGCATTACTTATATAATATTTATACGCGGCTTAAAACCTTATAAATATTATTTTATAAAACACTTGAACTATATATATATAATATCATTATGTAGATGATGAAAATACTAAATCAAGAGAAATGACTATAATTAATTTTATAGCTATTAGAAAATATTCAAAGACATATACTTGGACATTAATTGACAAACATAACTTCAATATTGTTTCAACACTTATAAACTAAACAAAACTCTTAGGTGATGATATCTTTACTACATATAAAAGAGATTAGTATCTATCTCTTCATTAAAATTTTAAGTAATACAAATTTTAAAGTTTATTTTACAAGGCAATTAAATATCACAATCATTTTTTTAAATTTTAAGTATTACATATTATATAGCTTATGGTACAAATATTTAACCCACTCATAAACTTAATTTTAATTAATAAATGTTATAAAGCATATGTTACAAGTATACATTAATTAAAGTATCAAACACCCTAATTAATGTTATTTTCAATATGCCCCCAAAATGAAAAATACTTATTATTATACATGTTTTACAAACTAATAAAACACACAAAACTTCATAAAATTTATATGCTAACAAGTTGATGGTACATATGATTTTAAAAAGCGGATCGAACCAATGCGTTTAACCAAAAATAGGAGTCACCACCGGTTCGGCTAGCCAATAAAAGCCGTTCGAAAACGAAACGGAGATAACCAGGCGGAACTGATATAAACAGGTGAACCGAGTCGGACTAGGATCATATATTTTATTATTCTTCGATTAATTAGTTTATCATTCTTATTTTGGTGACGACTAAACTTTAATCACAGTGTACCCGCCGCCGCAAAGCGCGGGTACCCTGCTAGTAACTTGATAATATACATTGTTGTATTTATTTTAAATACATTATTCTTATACGACCTATAATTAATTATGTTGCATTTCGGATCATACGTGACGTTTCACTTTGTTGATTTTCTATAATCAATACATTTCACTTGAGGTGAGTTTCATGACCCGTATTTTACTTGTTTTGAACTATTTTGGGAGAGAATACATGTGCATTTACAAACTTGTTTACATACTTGATTTCATAACATGTTTACAAACTGGTTTACATACTCATTTACATACTCGTTTTCATACTCATTTACATAACTCGAGGAGGGATACATTGCTCATTTTACAAAAGGACACAAGTACAACACTTTTCATTTTTTACAATAATTACGTAGCGTGCCTAAGTAACAATAACCCACACTGCCCATTATCATGAACTGTTAATTACATTGTGTAAGCGTGAGTGTTATAAATAGATCTATTTGGGATTGACATCCCCGTTCGGGTGAGTAGCTCACTAGTTTCAGTATACCGAACTAACAGACGTATACCATGTCAGATTTGGGATGTTACGGGTTGACATCTACACGGGGCATTCACTGGCATTAAATTTCATTCATTCATGTCGTAGCGTCAGTTTCATGAGCTTAGTGCAGTCGTAAATTATTATTGTGATATTGTGCGCATTACAATAATCAGACATTTTGAAATCTTGTGGTCCATACTACTTAATTTGAACGTCACTGATTGCTAAACATTTTACATGTTACTGTGGTGAAGCAGTAGACAATATACACTTTTGATCCTACATCTATACTTACATAAACCTATGAACTCACCAAATTTATGTTGACACTTTTAAGCATGTATTTCTCAGGTGAATAGGATGCTTGACATAACTGATGTGCATTGGAGTCTAAGTTTTACAAGATTTCATTCAGGATTTCTACATACATTCAAACATTAAAGTCTCGTTGTATTATTTTCCGTCTTTCATTTTGATGCAAACTTTGGGACAAATGTTACAACAATTTAGATTTTAAGAAAATCAACGAGATTACTTTTCAAACGACTCATTTAGAGGTCGTTCTCTCATATCTTGTGCAATGTAATCATGAAGTAATGCTCCTAGACATATTTCCGCTGATACCCTTTTTGAGGGTGTTACAGATTGGTATCTAGAGCCAAGGTTATAGAGAACTAGGTTGTATATTTTACCTAGACTATAACCGTTTTCACAACATTGCATCACATCAAACTTTTTCATGTGCACACACACTACTTGCTTACTTGCTTACATTACTTGCTTACGTGACTTATATATATTGATATTTATATATACTATATGTTCTTTATATATATATCTATATTTAGAGAGGTTTAGATTGAGAAAAATAAAGAAGTAATCTTGACGCGTTCATCTCACTAAACTAACACATGGGCATTGATGGGGTATTTCTTAATTATATATACTCTCTCCGTCCATTTTCTTATTGTCACGTTTTCTTTTTTGGTAGTCCCTATTAATTGTCCTCTACTTAAATCAGATTGGGAAGTTGAATCAAGTTTATATATTACCCCTTGTTTGAAATTATTATTACAACTTTAAAGTAGATTTAAGTAATAGGTTAAAGGTTTAATAATAACTGTATTCTGTCAAAGCAGTAAGAGAGAGAATTGAGTAATATATGCACTTTATTAATCTGTGTGTTGTTTTGTCGTGGGACAATAATAATTTTGGGTCGGAGGAGTTTTTAAATGTAAAGTTGGACTAATAATTATGTTTTCATGCGGTTGTTGGTTTTTTGTGTTCTTCCATTTTTATTTTCTGAGCATCTCAAGGAATATTTATACACACATAACGCTACTGTTCAAGTTTTTTGTCATTTATGAATGTTCATGATTTTTATTATAAGCGATAATTTTCTATTATTATAGTAAACATAGTTTATCATTATTTCACTCTTTTATTAATTAGTAAAATTAAAAAAAACTGGAATCAGCTAGGTTTCTTTTAAGTATTGAGCGATTCAGACAAATGAAAATAATAACTTACTTTGATTCACTGAATCCAATATTCTTGTCTAAAACATAATTTTTATTAACAATTTCTTTGTCGATTCACGAGATTAGGTTTTTGATTCATAAACAGATTAAATGATGATATGATTCACGGACTGGACTAATGATGCATGCAAAATAAAATTACTATTTTTTATGATTCAATTCATAAAGCTACAATGTTTTATGATTCAAGACCTAAAACGTGCGTGTATTACATGCTACATTTAATGGGATTTTGAATCATCAAATAAGTTTGTATTTTTAATTAAATCATCAAATTACTCTAAACACAAGGCAAAAAATTGAATCATGTAGTTGTAATTTAGATTGTCTTTAAAAAATCATTTTAAATGTCAATATGATTCTTCATTATACCTTGCCGTAGACTTTTAATTAAATTGGTAATTAATTAACAGGCTAATTGATTCATAAAGAAAACTTAGATACGCGAAATTTAAAGAGATATAAAAATAATTTGTAACTTCCTATTATACCTTATAATTAACCATTAAGATTGCCTCCCCGACGCATGCATTAAATGGCTCATTAAAGCTACTGCCGGAACCCACTCGGATACCCACCGTAACCCGCCGGAACCGGCCAACCCGTCGGTGCTTCCCGACCCGGAGATCTGATCCATTACCTTTTCATTATATTTAGTTCATATGTGTGTGAGACCACTGAGAAATGACGTGTGTGAGGAGATGAACAAACACGTGTCTCGCCAAAACACACACATCATCCTACCATTACTGCCTTCATCCTGCCATTATAGTTGCTAATTTTTCATATTAAACACACACACACAATATTAATTTTTAGGTTTTCCGGCAAACTATTCTTTGGGGTTTCTAGCAAAAATTGGGGTTTCCACGTGGATGCCACCTGTGTTTTATCAGTAATTGACATCAGAAATCTATATACACCGTTTGTTTTTGATGGTTTTCTTAAGAAGGCCTGTTGTTGCATTTGGGTATGTTCATGTATCTATTGCTTTTATCTTACTTTTATGAATGTGGATTGAATTGTTGATGATATTAGGGTTTAATTAATTGTTGATGATATTGTTTTTGGCTGAATTGTGCTCCATTCTTTGTTGTTTTCTTTTGAGTGCTTATTTAGTTGGTGCATGCATTCAGATTGATTAGTTGTTGTTTTGTTTCTGTGCGGCTTTACCTATTGATGATCGGTTAAAAACACACAGATTGTGGAACATGTAAAAAATCTGATAGTGTGTGTTTGGTTGGATTTTGGGCAGGTTTGGCCAAGGCTGAGAGCTTGATGTCGAATGGTGTTTTGCTTGGCTTATGAACACAAATCGGCTGGCTTATGCTCTTTCGATGCCGCCGCTCCTTTCGTTGCCGCTATCTATGGCGTGCGACGATGGTTTCAGGTGCGTGACGATGGTGACGGGCTCATAGGCCGCCAGATAAGCTGACACGCAGTATACTATATTATACTATTTAGTTAAAAGGCAGTCGTCGCATTATTGTGAGCCTTTTCTATGGACACTATGATATAAACAATAGGCGATGATGATGATCTTCTACTGTTATATTTTTGTGAGCCATGGTTTACAGACACCTGTATTTCGGGCAGCCATAGCTACACCGTGGTTGCAGCCATAAATAGTGTTTCGTGTGGTTCCCACACTAGCGGATCTGAGCCTCATAAGTTTGTAACTTGAATAAACACGTGAAGCTGCTTATACCAAATTAGTTCTAAAAAGCATGATTATTGCAATGCAATCTAGCTAAAAGCGTAACCATTTGCGGTTTAGCGAGGCAACGTACTAAGGTGAGAGGGTTGGTATAATGAAGGTGAAAAGATGAGAGGCTGGTCGGTTATACATGGGTTACTTAGAAATAGCTATTATCGATATGATGTTGGGCTACACGAGGCAATGATAAGTTTAGGGGTGGGGAAGCTTAAAGACGAGGTCGTCTACACCTTGGCATGGCGACTTACGGAAGTTGCAGCCATGGCGGACGTTCTTCGCTTCACTACTCTTTTGAGCCTCATATTCGTTGGCGTTTTGTCTCTTCCAGCCCAACGCAGGTCGAGTCGACTCTGGCAATGAGATCAGGTACATGAACATGTTTGATGCACACGTCAGGTTACTCTTCTTTTCTTTTGAAACAATGTACACTTCTTGATTAAACTATATCACATTTATAATTTTATGACATCAACCGTAGCGAAAACCCATTAAATGAATGCAGTGCAAATACATCAATGTGTTGATCATGCATAACAGAATGAACTATGCTCAACAATCAAATTTAATAAAATCTATAATAGCATTTTGTTATTGATATACTCAGTAGTTCTCCTTCTAAAACCCAATTTTTTGGTACACATATGTCATTGAAATGAGACCCCAAAACTAACACCAAATGAAGATTCCCGTTGTATATCAAATACAATACAAACTAGCTGCGCAAAAAATGTTCTTGTATTCTTCGATTTGAAATCTACAATCAAAATTGTTCAAAATTGTGTAGTAAACGAGAAATTGGGCCGAATCATATCAGATCGAACATATTTCAGTCATTTTTGGTCCAACCTTTTACACATATATGATCATCGACTTGGTCTGATCCGGTTCAATCTTACGGAAACCGACTATTAACTTTATTATTATAGGAGCCAGATCAACGACGAACCGGGCTGACCCGGACTCGAACCGAATATTTTGGTCTAGTCCTCACAACATATTATACAAATAGTCCTCTCTGTTATTCACTTTTAAAAAGTTACTATTCATTTCATTTTTGAATTTTCATACCTTTAACTTTGTCATAAGTCCTCTTTTCTGCTAAAATCTAAATAGGATAGATTAACTCTTTACGTTAACCTTTAATTTTAACTTTTACCAGAATATAATTATACATTGTGACTTATAGAAATATAATTTTGCTCACAATATTACTGTATTTTCTCCATAATTCGAGGGTAATAAGTTCTTGCTTTAATCAACTGTTTAAATAGCAAACATAAAGACATAATATAACATATTGTAATTTGATATTATTTTGTGTATTAATTTCATATTTTTTCTTATTTTCATAATTAACTTCATATATATATATATATATTCAATGACAATCATTGAATGTATAATGTTTTTAAAGCATGTTTGAATAAATATAAAATTTTAAATTAAAAAAATAATATGAAATTACCCTATTATTATACCTTATAATTAACCATTAAGATTGCCTCCCCGAGGCATGCATTAAATGGCTCATTAAAGCTACTGCCGGAACCCACTCGGATACCCACCGTAACCCGCCGGAACCGGCCAACCCGTCGGTGCTTCCCGACCCGGAGATCTGATCCTCTTCATTATATTTAGTTCATATGTGTTTTGGGGGTGAAGAAACCACTGAAAATGACGATTGTTAATGAGATGAACAAACACGTGTCCCGCCAAAACACACACATCATCCTACCATTACTGCCTTCATCCTGCCATTATAGTTGCTAATTTTTCATATTAAACACACACACACACACAATATTATTTTTTAGGTTTTCCGGCAAACTATTCTTTGGGGTTTCTAGCAAAAATTGGGGTTTCCACGTGGATGCCACCTGTGTTTTATCAGTAATTGACATCAGAAATCTATATACACCGTTTGTTTTCGATGGTTTTCTTGAGAAGGCCTGTTGTTGCATTTGGGTATGTTCATGTATCTATTGCTTTTATCTTACTTTTATGAATGTGGATTGAATTGTTGATCATATTAGGGTTTAATTAATTGTTGATGATATTAGGGTTTAATATGTGGATTGAATTATGGATGATATTAGGCTTTAATATGTGGATTGAATTGTTGATGATATTAGGGTTTAATTAATTGTTGATGATATTGTTTTTGGCTGAATTGTGCTCCATTCTTTGTTGTTTTCTTTTGAGTGCTTATTTAGTTGGTGCATGCATTCAGATTGATTAGTTGTTGTTTTGTTTCTGTGCGGCTTTACCTATTGATGATCGGTTAAAAACACACAGATTGTGGAACATGTAAAAAATCTGATAGTGTGTGTTTGGTTGGATTTTAGGCAGGTTTGGCCAAGGCTGAGAGCTTGATGCCGAATGGTGTTTTGCTTGGCTTATGAACACAAATCGGCTGGCTTATGCTCTTTCGATGCCGCCGCTCCTTTCGTTGCCGCTATCTATGGCGTGCGACGATGGTTTTAGGTACGTGACGATGGTGACGGGCTCATAGGCCGCCAGATAAGCTGACACGCAGTATACTATATTATACTATTTAGTTAAAAGGCAGTCGTCGCATTATTGTGAGCCTTTTCTATGGACACTATGATATAAACAACAGGCGATGATGATGATTTTCTATTGTTGTGTTTTTGTGAGCCACGATTTACAAACACCTGTATTTTGGCGAGGTAACCACAGCTAGACTGTGGTTGCAGCCATGGACGGTGTTTCGTGTGGTTCCCACACTAGCGGATCTGAGCCTCATAAGTTTGTAACTTGAATAAACACGTGAAGCTGCTTATACCAAATTAGTTCTGAAAAGCATGATTATTGCAATGCAATCTAGCTAAAAGCGTAACCATTTATGGTTTAGCGAGGCAACGTACTAAGGTGAGAGGGTTGGTATAATTGAAGTGAAAAGATGAGAGGATGATCGGTTATACATGGGTTACTTGGAAACAGCTATTATCGATTTGATGTTGGGCTACACGAGGCAATGATGAGTTTAGGGGTGGGGAAGCTTAAAGACGAAGTCGTCTGCACCTTGGCACGACGACTTAATCGGAAAGTTGCAGCCAGGCATACCGTTCTTACGGCTCGCTACTCTTATGAGCCTCATATTCGTTGGCTTTTTGGTCTCTTCCAGCCCAACAGTCCCGAGCGACTCTGGCCAATGAGATCATGTACATGAACATGTTTGATGCACAGGTCAGGTTACTCTTCTTTTCTTTTGAAACAATGTACACGTCTTGATTAAAATATATCACATTTATAATTTTATGGCATCAACCGTAGCGAAAACCCATTGCGTTACATGCTCCCCACAAGGTGATTACAGATTCTTTAGCGAACTGTAAGTGTTACTATATTGTTAAAATCTACTGCAGAAATTGTTTTTTAGTTCTTTTTTTAACTCATGGAATATAAGCGAATACTTAGTAATAATGGTGCCGATCGGTTTATCAGGTGGTTGTGATAAGGAGGGTAAGGTGGCATGATCGTATGATTTGGCTGACTTGCGTTCAAAGGTAACTAACACAACTGGTATGCTAACTTAAAGCGTGTTAATGCTTATTATTACAAAACATTTATTGTTGCAAGGAAAAATAAAGTATACAGGTGTAAAAAATTCTATACATGAAACACCCACCGACAGGAGTTGTGTTTAAAGACGATAATCGGGCTTAACACGAGGCGATTATATCCAAGAGGAAGGGAAGTGATCGTAATGTGTAGACTTATTGGCAGCCCACAACTACTGTTGCTATACGGGATAGGACCAATAGCTGATATCGAGAAAGTAACTGTTCCAGTGGTGCACGATAACCATTTGGTTGGAAACAAATCTGAAAGGTAATTCCATAAATGCGATTTATGTTCCGTCTAAAAATTCATGTAGAATGCAGTGACATTAGAATATTGTCAGACAGAGTGCATAAAATGTTAGATGAAATGTGATTGCAATGATGTTTATTTAGTTTTCAAGACTGATTTTGATTATGTGTTTATGGTTCAAAATCAACTCTGTATTTAGTGTTGAGGCTAAGGGGAGGGATCATTGAACCTTCGTTGATGGCGTTGGCTAGGAAGTACAATCAAGACAAGACTATTTGCCGCATGTAAGTTACTTTTTCCGTTATAGTTACCTGCACTTACTTATATATTGTGATAACGATATTTGTCTCTTCGGGTTTAGTGCAAAAAATGCATATGGGTTCATTCATTTCTTTCATTATGTGAATTTTATCTATTTCAGTCTACAATAATCACATTCATTATTTGTAAATTGCAGGTGCTATGCTCGCCTTCACCCAAGGGCAGTTAACTGCAGGAAGAAGAAATGTGGTCACATCAACCTGGTTCATATATAAACTTAACTTTTTACAAGACATATATATCTGAGGGATATTTGCAGTTGCATCTCTCCAAAGTTGCATAATTTCACCCTATTTATGAATACCCAACAACTCTTTTGTTATCTTTTATTTCTTAAGAATTACGATTCAGGGTGGTTTCGTATTCACAATTATATAAACTGTAGTATACGTTTTTTGTATTTGGGGTGTTTAGATATGTAAACTGTATTTAATTACTGAAATGACTTTAGTAGCACATGACAATCTTTCATGTGACATTACTTGCTAACAATGAGATTTGAAAATATTGTGTGATTTGTGTCACATCTCCAAAACTTAACAGTATATTCTTATAAGGCCCAAAGCGTATATACATGCATACGTTTTTTTAATACTCTATGTTAAGTTTTAAATGTTTGATATATAAATGATCAACGTACCTTAGAAAGAAAAAGGTTAGGTTTCCCGATTTTGTAAAGGACACCAATAACTGCAATTTGGTGTTTAGAGGGTGGGTCTATGCTCTTATGAACCATATGTAATTCCAACAAGTACCTACAATATCAAATTCCCAACAAATTTGTTTAACAGCTTCATTGTGAGCGGCCTTTGAATAATTCTAGCAACCATTCCTTTCTTCGTATTACAGATAGTTAATTAAAATACATGTTCGTTAGCTCTTAGTAAACTCTTATCTTTGAGCTTCGAAACAAAAGAACAAACAATACATTTTACAACCAAGGTCGCCTAAAACACCCCTAAAATTTGTAGGCACAGCCAAGTGGAATGGTGGGTTGGGTAAATAGGTTAAAGCATATAATTCTTTGACAGTTGTGGTTTGCTGAGCGAAGCACTTTTGGTGATCAGTTGGTTACTTAAAGTTAAACATTTATTGAATGCTTTAAATCTCACAGTTGCGTCACATGTAAGAACACTTGATTGTTAAATGTGGTTATAAAATAAATGTTAGTTCGGCTAACTAAAAATCCATAAATAAGTTATAAGTGTATCATTTTACGTTTATCGACATGTCATTTATTTCTCACCAACCATGATTGCCTTATCTTTAACATCGCTGAATTGCGCGGATATACGGCTAAGTTTATATATGACCTATGTATACCACATCGCTTGCATGTCCATATCATTCGTAACTATTTTCTTAACCAGCATTCGTTATCAGTTCAGAACCTTAATCATAACCAAAGTCTTATATGTTGTATCATGTATCTTATATTATCTAAATCAAGCATGATCCTCCAACTCCACAAACTACCATATCATCCTATCACTTTTTTAATGCATGAATTAAGCATAATAACAAATCAAATCAGTCATTATGGTATACCGTTGTAGTTAACATAATGAATAAAAATAGTTAAGATGTATTCCCATCTGTTATTCATCCAGCTCAGTGTATTCATATTCAGGTGTTCTTGATGAATCGCACGACGACGCTCCTTTGGCAAAAGATGGAGAAGTCGCAACCGTTGACGCGACTCCAAATTCGAGTCGGATTTGGAAAAGGAAGACCAAAAGAGCTAAAAAGAAAAAAAAGAACAGCAAATGGTTTGTGAGAGCAGACGATAAAAAGTGGCAAATAAGATGTAGACTCACAATATACATGGTTATGCTAATGATTCTAAACGGCTCTGGATATAGGCGGTGTGACTAACAGATTTGTTTTATGAATGTTTCTTTCAATGAAACATATATTTTTTGTAAATGTTAGTTTTAATGGCGCGGGGTTGAGGTAAGGTTATGATCTTATTCCTGCAGCGCGTGTTGTATTAATTTTGTATATTGATCGAGTCAGAATGATATTGTGTTACCTATATTTGGATGGAGGGTGTATTAGATACTTATGAAAAAATCAAAGGAATGGAGAAGGTCAATGTGGTAACATGAGGCTCCTTATACAGCAATGTAAAAGTGTGAGCAATATTAACACTTTCAATCTAATATGTACCAAAAGTTTATGGAATGAATTAACTTGGTCAAGTTTTATGATTTCCCAACACCTTTTGATACTTTTCTTGGATAATTAATACTCATCAAATGTGATTTAAATAGCTTTAGTATTACAATCTGTATAGTTTTTTACCCATCATCCAATTGCTTCAAATTAGAAGACTAACTTCTGAATATTGTATCGCAGGTCCGTGTGTCTCTTATTGAACCAAAAGCTGAAACAGAGCACCCTTTGCCACCTTGAAGAATGCACAAGGAGCAGTCAATTCAATATACCCTAGATGCAGGCTCAATCCAGCGGCAAAAATATGTGGCCACGGTTTTCGCATACTTCTCAAAGCATGCATGACCAGTTAACGGACTCCTTTTAGTCGAAACGATCACCTACACAACAGTCGCACGTATACTACATTCATGACCTCATTCTTTTTGGCACATGAGTTATGCTCTTAGGCAATCGGCAAGCTCAGTTTGCTAACCTTACTTTTTTGGGTATTTGCGAATGAAATAGGCTTTTTTCAGTAACAAATTTCTTATTTCAAAGGTATTGAATACACAGGAGTGTTTGGATGCATTTTTTCAACATGGTCATTACAGTGTGGTCACATAATTGATCCTTATTTTGCTATCATTCAGGAAGCTTACACAGCAGCACCATTGAAGAGCAAAAGAGCAACACATCCTTCCTCAACGTAGCTGGCAACATAGAGGTATGCCTACACTGCTAAGATAGCAAACTATGTTTTTCATTTACTGTTTACTCATATTCCTTTTTTTCTATCTCAATTTGTAAAGGTTCATGAGAGCATGCAGTGGGACAATGAAAAAGATCCGACAACTTATCGAAACGCTAAAGTGGCCAATCACCTGATAGGCCAGGTTTGTTTTCTGCTTACACAAATGTGTTCCACAACAGTTTTACAAAAACACTTGAGAACATGGTCAAACAGCAAACATTAAATCAGTTGTGGTCGGGTCTACTGCAACAACAAAAGTCATTAATTTCACTTTCTAATTCGTAAAAAGAGGTTGTTGTAAGCAACAAATGATACTTGATTTTTTCTTAATGAGACACACAGGTTAGGGTCGATACTCGATAGGGTCATCGTATGCGTTTCAAAATGAATTTTAGATACATGGGTTACTTTTTTACGCAGGGCAAAGATTCGCCAAATATTGTTTAATTCCATATTTTTTTGTCTATAAGCCATGCACCCATTTTCTTCTTTGCTTGGCGGCGACAAGGATGCATCGCTGGTAGCATTCCCTATTGAAGAGTTGATAGAGAAGTCTGATGGATTTGTAGGATTCTTCGCATTTACGGATTCGTTGACAAGCAGCAACGCTACGATAATAATCCCAGGCAAGAGATGAATCATGGCTGAAGTTTCCATCTTCACGAGTTCGATTCCAGGACACATTCTTGGGCTAGCACCAAATGACACATAAGTATTATTAGTTGGTGGTGCAACAAGGTTCCGGATCTGCAGGAATAGTTTCACAATAGAGAATGAATGTTTCACAATTGAGTGTCTTTGTTGCTACTGCATTCATTTTACATCACTTTTCATAGAAAGGTTGAAGCGTGGGTTAAAAACCTTGTCAGTGATTAAATACGAAAGTTATGAAGCATTAATGTATTACTCTATAATTTTCAATTCAAGTTTGATTGATTAAATTACTAATTTACCCTTTTCAATTAAATAAATAACCTTCATAATTAATAAAAACTTTAAAAAATATATGGTCAAGATTACTTCTCAAACTTCTCAAACTTAAACTCTTCTCAATGGAACCAAAGCCTATATT
>BQNB010044054.1:0-45122 GCA_026074375.1 Tanacetum coccineum
CAAATCGTACAACCCCTTTCTAAGGTGAGACCTTGAGCATAACCCTATCCCCAACCTGGAACTCCATTGGCTTTTGCTTTCGATCAGCGTAGCTCTTTTGTCGATCCTGAGCAGCTTGCATCCTCTTCTTGATCAGGGCAATCTTTTCCGTTGTTTCTTGGATCAATTCAGGACCAGTCAGTTGGGCTTCTCCAACTTCGGCCCAACACACAGGTGATCGACATTTTCGACCATAAAGTGCCTCATAAGGTGCGGCCTTTATGCTAGCGTGATAACTATTGTTATATGAAAACTCGGCTAGTGGCAAATGCTTAACCCATCCTTTGCCAAAATCAATCGCGCAAGCACGTAGCACGTCCTCGAGAGTTTGGATAGTTCTCTTGCTATGGCCATCAGTTTTTAGATGATACGCAGTGCTTATACTTATATCTGTACCCAAATCTTTTTGAAATGATCTCCATAAATTTGATGTGAATCTCCCATCACGATCATAGATGATTGAAACATGTATTCCATGTCTTGCTACTATCCTGTTCAGGTACAACCTTGCCAACTTGTCCAATGGATCATTCTCCCTTATTGGCAAGAAGTGAGCAGATTTTGTAAGTCGATCGACAATTACCCAAATGGTGTCAAAACCTTGTGACGACCTAGGAAGCTTGGTGATAAAATCCATTGTGATATTATCCCACTTCCATTCGGGTATCGCTGGCTGTACTAACAACCCTGATGGCCTTTGATGTTCGGCCTTGACCCTTGCACATGTCAAGCATTTGCTAACATAGGTGGCGATGTCAGCTTTCATATTGGGCCACCAATATAGCTTTTTCATGTATTGGTACATCTTTTCATAACCGGGATGGATAGAGTATTTTGACTTGTGAGATTCGTGCATAATCAAGGATCTTAAGTTTCTATAGCAAGGTAACCAACTCTTGTCGTGTAAACATAAAGTTCCGTTGGTACGTGGTTCTAACTTTTCCTTAGGTATATCCTTTCTGATCATACCGCCTACATCTTCATTCACAAGATTTTCTAGTTTTTGGGCTTCGATCTGAGCTTCTAGTATTCGTTTGGGAAGATCCAATCCAATGGTCATAACTAAGGCTCGAACCCGCAATGGCTCAATCCATTCCTTACGGCTCAGTGCATCTGCCACTACGTTTGCCTTCCCTGGATGATAACGAATGTCACAATCGTAATCACTTAGCAATTCTAGCCAACGACGTTGGCTTATGTTAAGCTTCTTTTTGATCGAGAATGTGTTGTAAACTTTTATGGTCGGTGAACACGGTGCATTTTGTTCTATATAGGTAATGTCTACATATCTTTAGAGCAAACACCACCGATCCAAGTTCTAAATCAAGAGTGGTGTAGTTCTTATCGTGAACTTTTAGTTGCCGAGAAGTATAGGCAATCACCTTCTCTCTCTGCATCAATACAACACCTAAACCCTTGTGTGACGCATCACAGTAGACCACAAAGTCTTTGCTTCCTTCAGGTAAAGCCAGAATTGGCGCACTGCACAACTTTTGTTTTATTAACTGAAAAGCGTTTTCTTCCTTTTCACCCCAGTCAAACTTGATTCCTTTCTGGGTAAGCTTTGTCATTGGTTTAGCAATCTTCGAAAATCCCTCGATGAACCTTCGATAGTACCCAGCAAGACCTAGGAATTGGCGGTTCTTCGTTGGTGTCTTAGAAGATGCCCAATCTTTGATGGATTCTATCTTGGCTGGATCCACATGAATACCTCTGCTATCAATGACGTGACCGAGAAATTGTACCATCGAAATCCAAAATTCACACTTAGAAAACTTGGCATACAACTTCTCTTCCTTAAGCAATTCCAAAATTGCCTTAAGGTGTTGTTCGTGCTCCTTCTCGTCCTTTGAATAAATAAGTATGTCATCAATGAAGACAATTACAAACTTATCCAAGTAAGGCTTGCACACTCGGTTCATGAGGTCCATGAATACCGCAGGTGCGTTTGTCAGTTTGAATGGCATGACCTGAAACTCGTAATGTCCATACCGAGTTCGGAATGTCGTCTTTGGAATGTATTGCTCTCGTACTCTAAGCTGGTGATAACCCGATCTCAGATCTATCTTCTAATAAATACTAGATCTTTAGAGTTGATCAAATAAATCGTCGATCCTCGGGAGTGGATAACAAATCTTCACTGTCAGCTTATTTAACTGATTGCAGTTTTATATACCTAAAATATATATACTAATATAACTTTAAGAGTAATTAAGAAAATTACCAAGTTACCCTTGATAAAATTCACTCTCAAAAATATATATAATATAATATATAATACGTATATTAAACCGGGCAAATATGATCACCCGGGTCGTTTCCCCAACGACTAGTGAAATTGAATCCTCGTTTAAGTCCGGATTATGATTTGAATAAGCAAATAAATGATTTGATGATCTATTACTACTAAATAAAAAAATCAACAATTAAAATTGACAATTAAAATCAATAAAACTAATACGGAAAACAAATAAAATGCGACAAATAAACAAGTAAACTAATTTTAACCCCTAAATATGTAAACTAAAATTCTAAACCTAAGATAGGACAAAATAAAATTTTAGGAAAAAGAAAAAACATTTTTTTGATTATTTTTGAATTTAATATGAATTAAAAAACTAATTTAATCTAATTAAATCCTAAAAATAGCAAATTAAGTTCTAAAAATTTGGAAAAATGATTTTCAAGCTTAGAAAAGTCTAAAATATCATAAAAGCAAAGAAAACTATTTTTAACTATTTTTATTGTTAAAATTCTATTTTTAAAATTTAAAATAAAAGCTCAAAAATGAAATTTAAGATCTAAAAAGTGTAAAAATGATTTTTCTGGATGTAAACCTAAAGCTATTTTTTATAAAACTAAAAACTATTTTTTTGTATTTTTCTGAAACTTTTTTCTATTTTTTTTATGTATTTTATAAGATTTTAACTTTTGAAAAATGATTAAAAATAAAATATAAGCTAGAAAAATCTGAAAAATTCAGGTTAAAACTTAAACACTAACAGAAACTCAAGAAAAATAAAAAGAACCAAAAAGCTTAACGAATAAGCTCTCAAATGAGCTTAAATAACGCATACGGCTTTTTTATAAAAGGAAAACTAAAACATGTACTAGTATTAAATGGTGTAGAACTATGGATGGATGAAGCTAATGTAGCAAACTGTGTTTTAAGGCGTTGGTGTTTTTACTGTGAGGTCGTGGGTTCGTGTGTGGTGGTAAACCCATTTTTGCCACTTTTATTTTTTTTTATATTTTTTTGAAAAAACTAATTACTAGGACTTAAAGAAGACATAAAAATATGCTATTTTAATAAAAGGGACATGCACTAAAACTGACTAATAAGCTTAATGATAGCTTATCAAAAAGCTGTCTCAGAAAGTGGGCTTTTGGGCTTATTCTCACTTAAAAGCTTCTAACAAGCTCAATTTAAGCTTAAAACTAAAAAGGAAAAGTGTTCTAAGAAGCTTATAAGTAGCTTAATCTAAAAATGAAAAGAAATTAGAGCTTAAAGTACTTTTAAGCTACTGAAAATAAGCATGAATTAGACAAACTCAGGACATAAGCAAATTAGCACAAAATTCAAATGAGCTAAAAAACTTAAAAAGCTAAACTGGACTCTAAAACTTTTAAAGACTTATTAAACTACTTATAATCTATCTATATAAGCTATAAATTCTACCACCTTAAGCTAAGATTCAAAAATTAATAAGCTAAATTACTAACCTACTGTTTTTGGCTTTTGATGGTTTTTGTGACTTTTGACAGCAACATTAAGCTATGTAAATAAGCTAAAAAATGAAATTTAATTCCTAATCTATATTGAGCTATACCTAGACTAGAAAATTCTAAAAGATGAGCTATTAAACCCTAACTTTGTTGACTTAATTTGGGGCTTAAGGATCAGCAGTACTAAGTAACTTAGTACTGCTGATGCACTTTGCACAAATACAAAGCTATAGTGCAGGTTACTAAAGAGTAAAACCTGCACTAAAACACACTCAATTTGAGTGTTAGAACACAAATCAAACACTAACCAAGCCTTATAAGGCTAGGATCAAAATTAGCAAGCTAAGATCAAAGCAAAAAGTACCCTGGTGCAGGACTACCTAAATTAAGCCATACCTTTTGAAATTTTGAACTCTAACTTATAAAAACTAAATGAAAACTAATCTTAAATGAAAACTAAGCTGACTCAAGCAAATTTCACAAGTAATGTTGACTTTTAGAGGTCAAACACACTTATGCCAAACACCCCTTCACTACTATGACAGTTATGAGTTAAAGCTTATATTGCAAATTTAATTAACAAGTGTTGAATACCAGATAAAAACTAGCTTAAAACAAACTTAATCATCATGAATTAACAACTAAATAAGCCTTAATCTAAGATTTAAGCTAATTTACCTATTTTTTGGTTTTTTCAAGGTTTTTAAGACTATTTTATGAAAAACTATGATTCAAACTAAGAAAGTCAAAAACAGATGAACTATTGAGACTAATTAACTAAATAAAACACAAATAAGCAACAATAAGCAAGCTTAATAAGCAAATAAGCATATCTGAATATAGAAAGCAATGGAAAATCACTTTTAAGCTAGAATAAAACGGAAATGAAAGAGAAAACTTAAAACTCCTCTAGCTAAAACAGAGGTTCCCAAATAGGGCAGCTTCAAGCCCTAGTTATTAGATAAGCTAGGGGTAAAGTCCTTGAGAAACCCTTCCATGTTTGGTTTTCTCCTTCCATAAGATTATAAGTCCAAAAAAAAAAAAAAAAAAAAAAAAAAAAAAAAAAAAAAAAAAAAAAAAAAAAAAAAAAAAAAAAAAAAAAAAAAAAAAAAAAAAAAAAAAAAAAAAAAAAAAAAAAAAAAAAAAAAAAAAAAAACAAAAAAAAAACAAAAAAAAAAAAAAAAAAACAAAAAAACAAAAAAAAAAAAAAAAAAAAAAAAAAAAAAAAAAAAAAAAAAAAAAAAAAAAAAAAAAAAAAAAAAAAAAAAAAAAAAAAAAACAAATCCAAAGGTAATTAGATTAAGAGCTAATTTTAAGATTTAGATAGGATTAGGATTTAATTAGACTCCAAAATAAGCTTATAGACTTATTAGAGCTTATTAAGGCTAATTGATAGATTTGCTTATTGAGAGAGCTTATGACTTAGATGAGAGATTAGAAATGAGATTTAAAATACTAAAGACTGAATTTCATTAATTAAAGAAACTGATTACATTACTTAAAAAGGAAATTACAAATCATTTAAGGTAAATTACATTTAAGAAAAATACTAAATTAAGCTAGACTTAAAAACGACTAAAAAAAACTAGATGGTGCGTGTGTGAGAGGTGAGGCCTATTTATAGCTGAACAAAGAACCTTCTAGCCCCTTGCCTTCATCAATCATCCACCCTTGATCTTTCTTTTATTGTTGATTTCTTTCTTGAGCCGTTGGATCTCATTTGTGGACACCTGAGGATTGCCAGCATGTCATTCTCTTTTGGATGTCATTGTGCTTCTTTTGTGAGTGTTTTAGCACAAAAACCCACATTCCATTGTGCTTTCTCCATTGCTACGTGTAAGGTGAGCTTGAGATAGGTTAAGTATCCCCTTGGAAAGACTGATTTGACCATTGCCTTGCACTTATGAGCTCCTTAATTGACCATCTAATCCTTTAATTTCCATAAGCCCTTTGTTTTTTTTGACTGTGGGTAAATTGGGACGACGATGAATAGTAAAACGCCCTTCGCGCCCATTTTTGACAGTTAAAACTGTTATTTCTTTGGGGAAATTGCAATTCAAGCCCCTCTCTTTCCTTTCCCTTTTCCTAGTTATAAATAACTTACAAAAATTTCAAGTTTAGCCCTTGTGGTTGTTATAAAAAGAGAAGTGGGCTTTGTTTTAGGCTTTAGGATCCGGGTAAGGCCCATTTGGGTTTTTAAGGCCCATTAAGGTTTTCTGGGCCCAATAAGGGAGGAGGGGACATTTATGGACTTTTGTGAAAGTTGAGGGACCAAGGTGAAACATTTTGAGGATTTGTCCTTTTGTGTTGACTTTGTTTGACTGGATTTGACTGAGGCTTGACTTTTCTAGCTTCGGCTTTGATTCTTTGGCTTCTTTTTGTATTCTTCTGATTCTCGTATCCGTGCTTGCCCGTTTTTGACTGTTTTCTTGTGATTTTTGATATATCCGTACCTGCACACACAAAACACAAATACAAGCATATTTTTGCCATTTTTGGTCTGTTTTGGGTTTAATTGGGTTATTTTAGGTATTAATGGATATGTGTATTCTACACTTATCAAAATTCCCCAAACTAAACGATTGTGTGTCCTCACGCAATATCACATGCCTTATAACCAAATACCTCGAAAATTCCCCAAACTAAACCTTTGAAAAGTAGCAAAGATTTTTGTTGAGAGAATTAAGAGATCACAAGTTATAAAACACCCGAATTCCCATTTTCTAAGATTTTTTCTTTTTATGATTTTTCTTGATAATTAACTACCTAACTACAACTTATTTGTGTTGACATAATGTATTGTTTTCATTACCTTATTGGTAACTTTAAGGATCATAGAATAAAAAGCACAATTAAGTGTCTAAAAGATAACTTCATCATCCCCGATTTTTCACTTTTCCCATGCTAAGCTTAAAAACAAGATCATTGTTAATTACAAGTCATGACACTAATACTACTCATAAATACTAATTGTGTACTTACTTTTCCTCAGAAAATCGTCTTTCGTATCTTCAAGATTTTAACTTATAGTCATTATACACGAGGCTCTTTAAGACTTTTGTTTCGATATTTATTAATTCCAAAAATAAAGCGTAATGGTTAAGAACGTAATAATTAGCTCCTAGCCCTTTTCAAAAGATCAAATGTCATCGAGATTAAAGTCCACATCGAGGCAACCAAAATTTGGCTTTTATTAGGCTACTTAAGCAAGGCACCATTCATGTCATATACCCGAAAGCTCTTAAGACATGATGGACCAATCTTATTTGCAACATTTCCCTTAGCTTTTTTCTTTAAGGCACATTGTAAGACAAAAAAATTAAGCATCGTTATTAAACCTCAGTCCTTATAGAAGGCTTCAAAATCGGACGCCTCCGCAAGATGTAGCAATAAATATTTCGACTTCGGAAACTTCCTAGACCTTTTGAAGGCTGTAACATTCGGTGTGATCCCGGCAAGATGCAGCAAACTTTTATCAGTCTTGATATTATTATTGAATTCTACTTATACCCATATTACCTTAGGCTCTTTAAGGTATTAAGCAAATATCTTTTTATATTATAATATAATATGCCAAATTAGTATTCATGATGTGGTACTCATCTAATCACAAAGGAACTTAAAGCAACTTCTATTAGCTAATTATTAACCAAAAAACCATCAACTCTATTTATTTAAAACATTTATATATAGGGGTGAAACATGCTAATGGGAGAAAAATGCCATCAATTTAATAGTTATGAGCTTGGATAAGAAAACCAACTATCTATGTTTAAATGTCATGACTTATATAATTAACACTCATCATTTCTTATTCTTCGTATTTTAAAAAATCTCTAAGGAAAGAAATTCGACGAAAACACCTTAGCCTATATAAATTCCAACTCGGCATATTTAAAATTACCTTGAGAATTTGACACTAGTCTTCATTTTACTAACGATTCAAGTCTAGCATATTTAAAGTACATACGTGAGATAGCACAAACTACTCATCAATTAATGCTAAGGGAGAAAGCTAGAACTCTACACGTACGATCGGGTCAAAAATTACTTCTTATTCTTACCAACGGAAAACCTACATTTTTGTCTTAACACATTTTTATTTTTTATTTTTTTTACATTTATGACTTAAAAATTTAAAATTTTTGCTATTTTTGCGGGAAAACGGGTACGTGAGAACAAAACAATAAGCAAGCAACATCAAATCGATAGATTCCCTTCCCCAAACTAAAATGAAACATTGTCCTCAATGTTTAAAGTCGGGTCTCTACGAAAACCTAAGCCGTTTATGAGTTAAGCAAAGATAGACGTTAATCGATAATGAGAGGATATGGATCTCCCCAAACTAATTTCACACAAAGGATGAGAAGCTCGAGTAGAACGGGACAAATCAACCGGACATGAGAGGCTTCAAAGAATTTGTTGGGTTGATCCTACAAAAATCACAATAAACAAGCAACAAACATCGAGAAATCGGAAAGAGAACAAGCCTCTCTCAACACAACACATTGGATAATAGAAAATAGAAAGAAAATAGAAAGGATAAGCATGGGGTGAACTCCCACGAAGCGGCTTGTTTTTGGTCACCGAGTCGCAAGCTCGACTCGATCCCTGAATTTAGTTGTCCTTAGGGAAAGTCTGGAGATCCGGGATAACCAATGGTGGTGTATCCCCTCCATAGTAGTGCTTTTAAGTGGGTGGCAAGTTGACGTTGAAAATTTGAACCTTCGGCATGTGACAACATTGGCTGTGCCTATAAGGTTATATCTTTGGTGATTGTGAAAGGACCGGACCATCGGGATTTGAGCTTTTCGGGAAAATCTTTAATCGGAGTTGAAAAGCCAAGGACTGATTCAACATTGAAGTTTCGGTTCTTTATCTTGGAATGGTAGTTTCTTTGTGCTGAGAATCTCTCCTTGTAGATTAGTGAATTCTCGTAAGCTTGATCACGAAGCTCGCTAAGTTCATTGAGTTGGAGCTTTCGATGATCGCCCGCGGTCTTTAAATCGAAGTTGGCATGCTTAAGAGCCCAATATGCTTTGTGTTTATAGTTTAAATAAGGAAAGTGAACACGCTTTTCCATAAACTAATTGTACGGAGTACATCCAATTGGGAGTCTGTTACAGTGGGTCCTAGAAGCCCATAATGCATCATCTAGTTTGTCGGACCATGCAGGCACGGTTTTTTCTACCGTCCTCTCATAAATTTATTTGAGACCTCGATTCTGACTTCAACTGAACACGCGTTTGAGGGTGGTAAGGAGTGGAAAGACGATGGGTGACACCATATTTGACATAAACTTTATCAAATTTGTCGTTACAAAAAATGGGTCCCAGATCAGCTTCAATGATTGCTCTCGGAGCACCGCCATCTGGAGGAAATAGGGAATTTTATAGATACTTAAAATACTCGAGAATTATTGGTGGGGAGCGCTTTCGCTTAAACCCTTTGGATAAATGATCGAAGGCTACCAGTATTATATTGTATCATCTAGTGATGGGAAGGTCCCATAAAATCGATACCCCATACATCGAAAATTTCACAAACTTGGATAGCATTTTCAGGCATCTCATCACGTTGAGAGATTTTGCCTTGTCTTTGACATGCATCACAAGACTTGATCAATTCGAAAGCATCCTTATAAATCGTAGGCCAAAAGAAACTGGCATCAAAAACCTTTTTTGCGGTAAAGTTGGCACCGTAGTGTCCCCCGGTGGGTCCTTGTGTAAGCTTCCGTGAATTCGAGAGCTTATTTGCCATCTACACACCTTCGGATTATTTGATCCGCACAAGTCTTGAAAAGAAAAGGGTCATCCCAGAAGTAATGTTTTACATCTTTAAAGAACTTGTTTTTCTCTTGAGTCGACATTCCTGTTTTAATGAATTTCCTCGCGTGGTAGTTAGCAAAGTCGGCGAACCACGGGGTACTTTGGTCTTTAGAAGTTAACACACTTAAAGTCTCTAAAGGAAAAGTCTCGGTAATCTCGTAAGGGTTTTCGAGACGAGAGAGGTGATCGGCTGCATAGTTTTCAGCACCTTTGGTATTGATAACTTTAAAATCAAATTCCTGAAGAAGTAAGACCCATCGAAGCAATCTTGCTTTGGCGTCTTTCTTGTTAAAAAGATATTTCAATGCGGAGTGGTCCGTGTAAACAACACTCTTGTTCATGATTAGATATGATCGAAACTTCTCGAAAGCGTAAACAACTGCAAGCATCTCTTTCTCTATTGTTGTGTAGTTTGTCTCTGCTTCGGTCATGGTCTTACTAGCATAATGAATTGGTCGGAAATGCTTCTCAATCCTTTGTCCTAGGACCGCACCTATTGTATAATCACTTGCATCGCACGTGATTTCAAAAGGTTGGTCCCAATTCGGAGCAATGAGAATTGGAGCTTCGGTCAACTTCTTTTTCAATGTTTGAAAAGCAAGAATGCAATCTTCCAAGAAAATGAAAGGAGTGTTCTTCTCTAAGAGATGGGTCATGGGTCGAGAGATTTTGGAAAAGTCTTTGATAAATCTTCGATAGAATCCAGCATAAAAAGCCACGAGTAACTTCTGATTCCTATAACGGTCGTTGGGTGAGGAAAGCTTTGCATAATTACATCAACTATTTGGCCTTATCGACTGTTCAATTCCTTTTCTAGAGTTCTTATGTCCTAAAACAATGCCTTCTTTAACCTTAAAATGGCTCTTTTTTTCCCAGTTTAGTGCTAATTTGGTTCTTCTCACCTTTTAAGCATTCTATCTAAAATTGGCAAGGGACATGAGGAAAAAAGAATCTCCTAAAAGCTGAAAAAATCATCCATAAAACTTCCAATCGTTTTTTATATCATGTCATGAAAAATGGCCATATACAACGTTGAAAAAGTTTTCGGGTGCATTGCACAAACCAATGGATACGACGATACGCGAAAGTTTTGTACTGGGAACGTGAAGTAGTTTTATCTTGATCTTTGGATCAATTGGGATTTGAAAAATACCCTGATCAAAACCATCTAAGAAACAATAAAACTCGTTGCCGGCTAATCGCTCTAACATTTGGTCCATGAATGGTAACGGAAAATGGTCTTTACAAGTTGCTTCGTTTAACTTTCGATAATCGATGCAAACTCTCCATCCCGTGACTAATCTTGTAGGCACCAGCTCATTTTCTTCGTTTGTGACAACGGTCATACCACCTTTTTTAGGAACACAATGGACCGGACTAACCCATGGACTATCCGAGATCGGATAAATCAATCCCGCGTCAAGAAGTTTTTCTACTTCTTTCTTGATGACGTCGTGGATTTTAGGGTTAACCCTCCTTTGATGTTGGACTGAAGGTTCGTAATCATCTTCTAAAAGGATTTTGTGAGAGCAAAACTCTGGATCTATGCCTCGGATATCAGAAAGTTTCCAAGCAATTGCTTGTTTTCGGTTTTTCAGAACGTTAATGAGTGAGGTCTTTTCATCTTGGCTCAAATCTTTTGAAATTATGACTGGAAGTTTGTTATTTTCCTCTAAAAACGCATACTCGAGATGCGGAGGTAACTCTTTAAGTTCGACTTCGGGAAGTTCAACTTTTGGTTCATAAGAAGTAGCATATTCGAGTGAAGACTTCTGTGGTTCAACAACTTTAAGATCTTTTTGAATTCCGGGTGAGTAATCTCCTTGGTTTGGGTGAGGTAATGGATCATTGTTGAGAAGTGCCTCGAGAATGAGAATGTCACCCTCGGGATCATAGTACGTAGCATTGAAAACTGGTGAAACTGGTTCATCATCGATTGCTATAAAAGCATCGGCTTCCTCAAAAAGTAGAAAATCACTTTCATCAAAAGGAGTAAGTGTTGGAGATGAAGTGGAAACAATCGGATCGTAGTACGGAGAAGGATTGTTGTAAGCAACGGAATCAGAAAATCCAAGTACTTCTTGTGAATAAATTTCACAAGCAGCATCAATTAGATCAACTTTCTTCAACGATTCGAGATTGTTGTATGAAATGGAAGGTGCATCACCACATTTAAGGGTTAACGATTGATCATCATTCCTAAGAATTATCTCTCCTTCGTAAACATCGATTAAAGCATGAGCCGTTCTAAGAAAGGGTCGCCCGAGTATTAACGGTACTCGAGGATCGGCTATAAAATCAAGAACAACAAAGTCGGCGGGAAAGTAAAATTTCCCTACTTTGACGAAAACATTTTCGGCAACACCGGTTGGTTTGGAAATTGTACGGTCGGCTAATTCTAATACCATTTTTGTTTCAGTTAGGCCTGGGAGTTGAAGCTTTTTCCAAATAGATAAAGGCATAAGATTGATACTAGCTCCTAAATCGGCAAGGGCTAAGTAACTATCAAACTCTGAAAAATCACATGGAATGAGAAATCGACCGGGGTCACCTAGCTTTTCTGGAAGCTTTTTTAGGACAACCGCACTACAATTTTCATTCAACGGTGTTTTGGTTAACTCAATTAACTTGTCTTTGTTATTAAGCATCTTCTTAAACATTGACGCAAACTTTGGCATATGAATGAGAGCATCCGCAAAACTAATCTCAAAATGAAGGTTTCGAAAGATTTCCATAAACTTTGAAGAAAGAATGTCATCTTTTTCACGAATCTTTTGTTTGGTTGGGAGTCTCGGACAATGGTGTAAGGTAATTAGTTTGGTTTTTGAGCTAAAGAAGGGCTCTTCGATTGGTTCTTTGTCTTTGGTTTGTTCCTGGACCAATGGAGGTTGGATGTCTTCGGTGCTCGGTAGCTCCGTATCCTTTGTCACCTCACTTTCCTTTTCCACCACCGGCGGTGGAATCGGAGGTCCATCGTATGAAACACCACTACGAGTCGTAATTGCCTTGGCTTCATTCCTAGGATTTGGAATGGTATTGCTTGGTAAAGAACTTGAACTTGAAGCTTGGTTGGTATTGCCTAAATCATTAATCTTGGTGCAAAGGCTTGTTAACAAACTTGTAACATTTGTCATTTGATTTTGCAAACCTTGATTTTGATTTTGCACATTCTTTAATACCGCATCGTTTGCTTTGACGTAGCTCTCAAAATCCGTTTTAGACACACTATTTGTTGGAGGTTGGTAAGGTAAAATTGATTAGATTGGGGTTGATTGGTTGGTGGTTGGTATGGTGGAGCTTGATAAACTTGATTTTGGTTGTTTTGACGGTTTTGATTAAAATTTGTTCCACGGTTTTGATTCGAATTGAAATTGTTTCCTTGGTAACGGTTTTGGTTTCCTTGGTTGCTTTGAACATTCGGTTGATTGAAACCCGGTGGTCTCATTTGACTTGCCAAATTAGGTGGTTGGTTTCTTTGAAGAAAATTTCCAATGGCTGCGGTTTGTTGAAATTGTTGGATGTTGTCATGAAAAACGGGAAAATTGTTTCCACCTTGGGTTAACGGACAATGGTTAAAATTATGATTCGATCTACAAGTAACACATACTTCCTCAACTGCTTTGACGGGTGCAGGAGTAGTAACAACTAAAGCTTTCATTTCATTCATCATTTGGTTCATCTTGATAGTCATCTTATCCTCGAGAGAAGCGGCTATTTGTTGCATATCGAAAGAATTATTAGAAGGTGAAGAAGTAGAAAGAGGAGCATCCGTACTCACTCTTGAATCATTAGCACGACTTCTTGAGTGACGAACTTTTGACTTGCTTTAAATAATCGCTAAACCTTCTTGAGGCATCTTGTCTAAAAAATTGCCACATGCGGCGGAATCTAAGGCATCTTGATCGTTGGAATTCAAAGAATTGTAAAAAGTATCGAGTTGGTGTAGTTCCGAAAAGCCATGGTGAGGACATTGACGAAGGAGTCCTTTAAAATGTTCCCATGCTTCATTGAAGGTTTCATTCGGTTTTTGGTAAAAAGTAATGATCTCATTCCGATAATAAGTGGTTTTTGAAGGTGGGAAGTATTGATTTATGAATTTTGAAACAAGGTCGTCCCATGTGAGAATTGATCTAGGAGTTCTTGTCTACCAATTCTAGGGCACTTCACGTCTGAGAAAAAGGATAAGCAAAAGCTTTATCGAAGTGTTCGGAACTTCGGGATGTCTAAACGTTGAAGTGACCTTGTTAAAAAATCGAAGGTGATTGTGAGGATCTTGTCTACCCGTAAACTTATTGCTTTGCACAAGATTGATTAAAGGTTGTTTAAGCTCGAAATTATTAGCATTGATCGGTGGAACAAAATATGCATTCTTCTACCCTCGATGGTGTTTGTAAACATTTGGGCCATCGTACGATTGTCGGCCATTGGAACAACATTTTGTTCAACAATTGGTTCAAAATTTTCAACAACCGGAAGAGTTTGTTGTCGACGTTTCGCGAGTGCGATCGGTGCGCATAAAAAGAAAAAAAACTAAAAATTAAAAAGCAAAACTTTACACTAATTTTTTTTTAACAATGAATTTTAACGGTTACACGAAAGAGACTTAAACCAAATAATCAAATACTTCACGGTAGCTCTTGAAAATTGCTTTTCAAGGTGAGCCGTACTTGGTAGAGACACAAATGGCAAGTGTTAAATCTTTGATTCGATTTGGGAACCAACAAGTTCACCGGAAATTGAAATGATAACACCTCCGTTGAGAATGTTATATTTTGGTATTTTTACCAATTGGTGATTTTTATTTCTTTAATTAAAAAGGAAGATTTTTTATATTTTTGATTTTTCTATTTTTTTTATCTTTTACTTATACTAAAAAGAAAAGGAAAATATTTTTTTACTTTTTATATTTTATGATTTTTTTTTTTGGATTTTTGAATTATAAAACAAAAATGAAACTTTCGAGGGTGAAAGGATCTTCAAACCAAATCAACAAACACAAAACGAAGGAATCTTAAACATTCGATCCCCGGTAGCGGCGCCAAAAACTGATTGCAGTTTTATATACCTAAAATATATATACTAATATAACTTTAAGAGTAATTAAGAAAATTACCAAGTTACCCTTGATAAAATTCACTCTCAAAAAATCTATTAATATATATTATATATACGTATATTAAACCGGGCTAAAATGATCTCGGTCGTTGCCTCACGACTAGTGAAATTGAATCCTCGTTTAAGTCTGGATTATGATTTGAATAAGCAAATAAATGATTTGATGATCTATTACTACTAAATAAAAAAAATCAACAATTAAAATTGACAATTAAAATCAATAAAACTAATACGGGAAACAAATAAAACGCGACAAATAAACAAGTAAACTAATTTTAACCCCTAAAAATGTAAACTAAAATTCTAAACCTAAGATAGGACAAAAGAAAATTTTAGGAAAAAGAAAAAACATTTTTTTGATTATTTTTGAATTTAATATGAATTAAAAAAACTAATTTTTATCTATTAAATTCTAAAAAATAGCTAATTAAGTCTATATATTTGGAAAAAATGATTTTCATCTTAGAAAAAGTCTAATTTTCATAAAAGCAAAGAAAACTATTTTTAACTATTTTTATTATTAAAATTCTATTTTTAAAATTTAAAATAAAAGCCAAAAAATGAAATTTAAGATCTAAAAAGTGTGAAAATGATTTTACTGAATGTAAACCTTAAGCTATTTTTTTATAAAACTAAAAATTATTTTTTTGTATTTTTCTGAAACTTTTTTCTATTTTTTATGTATTTTATAAGATTTTAACTTTCGAAAAATGATTAAAAATAAAATATAAGCTAGAAAAATCTAAAAAATTCAGGTTAAAACTTAAACACTAACAGAAACTCAAGAAAAATAAGAAGAACCAAAAAGCTTAACGAATAAGCTCTCAAATGAGCTTATTAAGCTACGGCTTTTTTATAAAAAGGAAAACTAAAACGTGTACTAGTATTAAATGGTGTAAACTATGGATGGATGAGCTAATGTAGCAAACTGGTTAAGGCGTTGGTGTTATAACTGAGAGGTCGTGGGTTCGAGTGTGGTGGCATCCCCTTTTTGCACTTTTATTTTTTTTTAACTTTTTTGAAAAACTAATTACTAGGACTTAAAGAAGACATAAAAATAAGCTATTTTAATAAAAGGGACATACACTAAAACTGACTAATAAGCTTAATAACAGCTTATCAAAAAGCTGTCTCAGAAAGTGGGCTTTTGGGCTTATTCTCACTTAAAAGCTTGTAACAAGCTCAATTTAAGCTTAAAACTAAAAAGGAAAAGTGTTCTAAGAAGCTTATAAGTAGCTTAATCTAAAAATGAAAAAAAATTAGAGCTTAAGTACTTTTAAACTACTGAAATTAAGCATGAATTAGACAAACTCAGGACATAAGCAAATTAGCACAAAATTCAAATGAGATAAAAACTTAAAAAGCTAAACTGGACTCTAAAACTTTTAAAGACTTATTAAACTACTTATAATCTATCTATATAAGCTATAAATTCTACCACCTTAAGCTAAGATTCAAAAATTAATAAGCTAAATTACTAACCTACTATTTTTGGCTTTTGATGGTTTTTGTGACTTTTGACAGCAACATTAAGCTATGTAAATAAGCTAAAAAATGAAATTTAATTCCTAATCTATATTGAGCTATACCTAGACTAGAAAATTTCTAAAAATAGATGTGCTATTAAACCTAACTTTGTTGACTAATTTGGGGTTAAGGATCAGCAGTACTAAGTAACTTAGTACTGCTGATGCACTTTGCACAAATACAAAGCTATAGTGCATGTTACTAAAGAGTAAAACCTGCACTAAAACACACTCAATTTGAGTGTTTGAAACACTAAATCAAAACAAAAATATAACCAAGCCTTATAAGGCTAGGATCAGAATTAGCAAGCTAAGATCAAAGCAAAAAGTACCCTGGTGCAGGACTACCTAAATTAAGCCATACCTTTTGAAATTTTGAACTCTAACTTATAAAAACTAAATGAAAACTAATCTTAAATGAAAACTAAGCTGACTCAAGCAAATTTCACAAGTAATGTTGACTTTTAGAGGTCAAACACACTTATGCCAAACACCCCTTCACTACTATGACAGTTATGAGTTAAAGCTTATATTGCAAATTTAATTAACAAGTGTTGAATACCAGATAAAAACTAGCTTAAAACAAAGTAAATCATCGACATTATCAACTAAATAAGACTTAATCTAATATTTTTATAGCTAATTTACCTATTTTTTTGGTTTTTTTCAAGGTTTTTAAGACTATTTTATGAAAAACTATGATTTAAACTAAGAAAGTCAAAAACAGATGAACTATTGAGACTAATTAACTAAATAAAACACAAATAAGCAACAATAAGCAAGCTTAATAAGCAAATAAGCAGATCTGAATATAGAACACAACAGAAATACTATTTAAAGCTAGAATAAAAGGAAATGAAAGTGAAACTTACAAAAATTCTCTAGCTAAGACAAGAGGTTCCAAATAGGCGCAGCTTCAGCTCCCTTGCTTAATAGATAGCCACCCCCCAACCCTAGTATGGTTTAAAGTCCTTGAGAACCCTTCCATGTTTGGTTCTCCTTCCATAAGCTTATAAGTCCAAATCCAAAGGTAATTAGATTAAGAGCTAATTTTAAGATTTAGATAGGATTAGGATTTAATTAGACTCCAAAATAAGCTTATAGACTTATTAGAGCTTATTAAGGCTAATTGATAGATTTGCTTATTGAGAGAGCTTATGACTTAGATGAGAGCTTAAAAATGAGATTTAAAATACTAAAAATTGAATTTCATAAATTAAAGAAACTGATTACATTACTTAAAAAGGAAATTACAAATCATTTAAGGTAAATTACATTTAAGAAAAATACTAAATTAAGCTAGACTTAAAAACGACTAAAAAAAACTAGCTAGATGCGTGTGTGAGAGGTGAGGCCTATTAATAGCTGAACAAAGAACGTTCTAGCCCCTTGCCTTCATCAATCATCCACCCTTGATCTTTCTTTTATTACTGATTTCTTTCTTGAGCCGTTGGATCTCATTTGTGGACACCTGAGGATTGTCAGCATGTCATTCTCTTTTGGATGTCATTGTGCTTCTTTTGTGAGTGTTTTAGCACAAAAACCCACATTCCATTGTGCTTTCTCCATTGCTACGTGTAAGGTGAGCTTGAGATAGGTTAAGTATTCCCTTGGAAAGACTGATTTGACCCTTGCCTTGCACTTATGAGCTCCTTAATTGAACATCTAATCCTTTAATTTCCATAAGCCCTTTGTTTTTTTTGACTGTGGGTAAATTGGGATGATGATGAATAGTAAAATGTCCTTCGCGCCCATTTTTGACAGTTAAAACTGTTATTTCTTTGGGGAAATTGCAATTCAAGCCCCTCTCTTTCCTTTCCCTTTTCCTAGTTATAAATAACTTACAAAAATTGCAAGTTTAGCCGTTGTGGTTGTTATAAAAAGAGAAGTGGGCTTTGTTTTAGGCTTTAGGATCCGGGTAAGGCCCATTTGGGTTTTTAAGGCCCATTAAGGTTTTCTGGGCCCAATAAGGGAGGAGGGGACATTTATGGACTTTTGTGAAAGTTGAGGGACCAAGGTGAAACATTTTTGAGGATTTGTACCTTTTTGTGTTGACTTTTTTTGATCTGGATTGACTGAGGCTTGACTTTCTAGCTTCGGACTTTGTTTCTTTGGCTTCTTTTTGTATGTATTTATGAATCTCGTGTCCGTGCTTGCCCGTTTTTGACTGTTTTCTTGTGATTTTTGATATATTCGTACCTGCACACACAAAACACAAATACAAGCATATTTTTGCCATTTTTGGTCTGTTTTAGGGTTTAATTGGGTTATTTTAGGTATGAATGGATATGTGTATTCTACACTTATCATTAACTCACGGTAGTCGATGCACATCCTGAATGATCCATCCTTCTTCTTGACGAACAAGACTGGGGCTCCCCAAGGTGAGGAACTAGGTCTTATGAAGCCCTTGTCGGAAAGCTCTTGTAGTTGTTTCGACAATTCCTTCATTTTGGCTGGAGCCAATCGATACGGTGCTCGAGCTACGGGTACGGCTCCTGGAATTAAGTCGATCTGGAATTCCACTAGTCGAACACCCCCCCCCCCCCCCCCCCCCCCCCCCCCCCCCCCCCCCCCCCCCCACAGGAAAGACCCGGCAAGTCCTTTTTTTCTTTTTTTCCTCATTTTTTTTTAGGGGATAATCACTTCAGGATATTATATTGGGCGATTGGTATGTCCTTTTAATTTCATTCCTTCCGACTTTGTCACCCTCCTTTCTTTTTTTCTTGGCGGATATTTGTGCCAAAAAGATCTGACATCCTTTCGCCATGTACTCTTGAGCCTTTGAACATGAGATAATGGATGAAACGAGATTCTCATCCCGTTGTTACTTTCGTTACATAGAATAAATCAAAGTTTCATTTCCATAGGAATTTGAACAAGTTTCTCATCACACACGATCACGGCGTGATACTTTCTTAACCAGTCCATGCCGATAATAACGTCGAAACTACCCAGTTTACGTGGATTTAGATCCTATTTGAACGGATTGTTTAGTAAAATTTAAAGTATCAACCTCCGTATAATTGGTGTCTATCCTGACTATTTTTCCCATTCAGCTAATTACGACATCCATATTATTTTCTAATGGAGTTGGGGCGATGTTAATCAGGGAACTAAATGCAGTGGATATAAAGCTCCTATCGGCACCAGTGTCGAATAAGATAGATGCATAGTGGTTGTTTAAGAGGAACGTACCCATGACGACATTTGAGCCTGGGTTTCCCGATGCATTCCTTCTCTTCTCTGCATTCCCAACTGCATACACCCAGCCTTGTGCATTCCTATCTCCTCCATCCTTATTCTTCAACATTTGTCATCTATCTTGAATGTCCTGGAGCTCCACATTCAAAACAACCATTCCCCTTGGGATTTACCCCATTTCCCTTCTGAGTATTAGCAACATTTGTGTTGCCGGAACTCCTACAATCGCGGGCAAAGTGCCCTACCTTGTTGCACTTGTGGCACTTCTGAGTACACGGGCCATTGTGGTGAAAATGGCACTTGGTGCACTTGGGCAAGTTTCCCCCATAGGGTTTCTTCTCACTAATCCCCACGTTGTAGACCTTGGCGACATTCTGCTTTTTGAAGGGTTGTTGTTGATGACCACGGTTGTTTCTGGATGAATCTTCCGCCTTCCTTTTGTTATCGGACTTTTCCGCATATGTACGGAGTTTCTGATCCATCAAGTCGTTGGCCAACTCAATCGTCTCATCCAACGTCTTGGGCTTGGAAGACTTCACATTCCCATAGATGTTATCAGGAAGTCCACGGATGTACTTGTTGATCTTCTCAGTTTCATTAGCACAAAACTTGGTACATATTAGGGTTAGCTCTTGGAAACGTTCAGTGTATGCTGGTACATCGTTCCCTTTGACCTTTAGGTTCCACAACTTAATTTCTAGTTTCTGGATCTCACCCAGTGGACAATACTTGTCCGTCATTTTCTTCTTGAGTCCTTCCCAAGTCATTGCATGTGCCTCGGGACCTAAGGTTCTTATCTGACCGTTCCACCAAGTCAAAGCAGCACCTAACAGAGTGCAGGTGGAAAACTTTACCTGATTCTCAATCGTACGACCACTGACATTGAAAACTAACTCTATCTTTTCAATCCACTGAGTTAAACCGACCACGCCTTCAGTTCCTTTGAAGTTCAAAGGTTGACATTTCATGAAATCAGCGTAGTAACAAGGGCGTGCAGTTTGCACATTCCTTCTGTCATCCCCGTGTGAACTGTGGCTTGCATCTCCATTGGTGAAGTTTCGCTGAAGTGCTTGATCAATCATAGCCTGGACGGATTTTGGAGTCATGTTGTTTGGGTTGGTGTTGCTAGTAGGGGTATTCTGTCCTTGCTTGGTCGTAGGTGCCATGATTTGTCTAGATCACAGAAGACAAAACGTGAGGTTATAATCATGACAGAATATAATAATGTATATATGAGACAACAACACAAGAGAGATATATAACATAAACATATCTATTTCATTTATAAGTTGGAAAATTTTACATGAAATAGTTGTTGGTACACAAAATACAATACAAAAGATCTAAGGCTATGCTAGCGAGGAAAACCCCTAATACTTAACATGCCTGTACAACGACCTAGCAAGATAAGATAGCATTAATCACTAGATGTGCCTGTCAGCATCCCCAGAAGCATCCTGGTGATCTGGAATCCTAGCATCTGGTCCTGGCTGTCTAGCTCTCCTCTGCTACTCTCGATGTGCTAACAACTCGGACTGCATGTCACTCATCTCTCGTCTCATGTCTCTCATCACTCGAAGAGTCTCTGCCATTTGTGCCTGATGCCTACGGTCAGTCTCTCGAAGCGCTGCCATCTCAGCCTGCTGCATCTAGAAACGAGTCTTGTGTACCTGGTGCTGTGTCTGAATGAGAGTACTCTGCAGCTGTAGCTGTGCCTGATGTGCCTGGATATGGGTCTCGTGTGCATACACATGATCACGGTGGGTCTGAAGCTCCTGATAGGTCGCCTTACTCAGTCCTATCGAGTGAGCCCAAGCCTCTCAGGAAGCATAGGCCTCCTCTTCCACAATCCATACTGTCTCCTGGAGAGTCATCCTATCCCTCATAAGTAAATCGACCCGCTGTGAGTCCATAGCGACTCGCTATGATATACGAGTCCTACCATCCTGAGCATCCTCTAATAAAGCATACAAGTCTTGTGTATCACGCTCATGGAGCTCAGCAAGCTCTGTAACCCTAGTATTGACCTCTCCCACGGTCATAGGTGCTACCTCAGGAACTGTCTCTATCAGATCTACCCAAGTATCCCTAATACCATACCCAACCTCACTAATCCCCTGCCATCTCGCTTCAGCATCAACGGTGCTGACAAACCCATAATCTCCCCCTCGACCTCCGATAGGTCTGGCAGTAGAACTCTTCCCGATCTCATATCTGGAGCCTAGAGTGGACAACACAACCTCTTACGAGGTGGCAGCTCGGACTCGGGAACATCATCCCTACGGTCAACAGGTGGTGGTATGTATAGAGATGGTGGTAGTGGTGGTAGTGGAGGTGATGGTAATGTGGCAGTAACTGCATCAATAAGGGCCTGAGTGGATGCTATCTTGAGTGTCTGGATTTGGGTTGGACACCCAGATGATGGCAGTAATGGTGATGGCACAGGTGGTGGTAATGAATGTGCATGTGGGGCCGTGCACCTAGCAAGGCGCTCTCCTGTAGAGGGTGGTGATAGTGATGGAGTAGCCATGGCTAGAAGTCTCTCAACCTCTGCCTCAGATGGAAGGGATATGGAAGTCTGAAGTCGAACAGTGATCCTAGCTCCAGTGGTATAAATGTCAGTGGAGGGTGGTGGTATAACGGGCTCTGTTCCCTCAGGTGGGGACACAGGCTCAACAGTATGTACAACAACAGCGGAGTCGGCCAGAGCTGGGTGCTCCTCCTCCTCCTCATCCTCATCCTCATCATCGGCGTCATCCCCAGATGAATCGCCGTCATCATCATCTCCATCATCTCCCATGTCCATAGGATAGTCAACCGGACCATCCTCTGTCTCATCATCCTCATACTCCTCCGGATCCTCCTCGGGATTCGACTCAGCAACATACCCTAGTGACTCTACAGTGGGTGAATCAACAGGAGGTAATGGTTGCTCCTCAGCTGGGAACACATGCTCATCCTCCAATGGTATATACTCAGGGTACATAGGCTCTGGCACATAGTCAGGATCATGTGTCTGTATGAACATAGGCTCACGCTCATCCTCGTCCCGTGGAACTGGCGGTGTCTGTGGCTCCTCTGGGTCTGGTATGTAATCTGGTGATGGTGGGGCTACCGGCTGCATCAGGAGTCCATCGTATCCGTATACAATAACTCGTGGAGAACCTCCATCAGATATCTCCTCATCGGCTCCCTAGAAGGTCTGCCTGGCTCAGAATCGATATAGACGAAAGTGTAGGTAACCGCAGATGATGCAGAAGACATGACTGCTGCAAAAAGCAAAAATAACTTATATAAGTATTACTTATAAGAGAGATCTGTGGCTATGTTCTATATGGTTTTAAATTATAAGAGTCTATTTAGTTAATAAACGTAATATAATTTATATACGCGTATATCAATCATGTAAGCACTTAGTAACTACTAATGCTAAAACAGTGTGTATCATGTAAGCATATATGTGCTAGATGCAAACAAGTAATGCATGTATATCCTGTGTAAATCCCATTTGTGAAAGCAGTGTTTGAAAATGGTTATAGTCCAGATAAAACTTTTGACCTGGTTCTCTATAACCTTGGCTCTAGATATAAATCTGTAACACCCCCAAATCTGGGTAGCAGCGGAATGTTGAATATCCCGAGTGCCTGTGCCACTTCCTGAGGATCCCTATGAGGCCATTAGGCAGGCTTATCTGGATGGGACGGCACTGAGTCCTAGCCTTTCGAGGACCCCATTGATACTGAGACATGAGTTCACCCCCCCCCCCCCCCCCCCCACCCCCCCCCCCCCCCCCCCCCCCCCCCCCCCCCCCCCCCCCATCGCTATAGCACCACCGATACCACTTCGAGAGTACCCCACCCGTTTTGCGTCCCATTAGTCCGCAGGACCGCCCTGTCTGGTGTGTGCGTTCCACCTGCGTGGAACATCGGGCCTCCAAGTCGTGTAGATGACATAGGCTGGCAGCTACTGTCTGAAGTCCCGCGTTCTGTAAGAGGTTTGTCCACTTACAGCGTTCACCATCTGTGTCAGTCACCTAGGACTTCCTACGCGGAAGCGTTATCGTGGTCGTCTGAGTTATCTAGTAAGGCTAGTGAGGAGGGATGCTGAATGGGAAGATGAGGAGATAGAGGAGAGTTATAGATTTGACAGTTGTGAGTGGGGGACGCGAATGGCTGCGGGTCCTATGCTGAGGATGAGGATCCTGCTGCGGAGGACGAGGGTCTTACTGCAGGGGTCGAGGGCCCTGGTATGAATGATGAGGGTTATGGTTTAGATGATGAGAGTCGTGGTAGACGTGGCTTATAAGAGGATAAGGCTATACCTAAGGGTCAGCAGCAGGCAGATCTGGTTGTAGGGACGACTGTGAACGCGCCTTTAGGACTTGGGTATGGAGCGTTGAGGCACCGTAAGTTAGCATTAGAGGAGGGTGATGTATACAGTACGTTTGAGGTCGGACAGGATTCTGGATCAGTATACCAGAAGTCGAGAGACATGAGGAGAGGGAGTCAGCTTTTGACAGCCCACAACTTACCAAATGGACAGACCCGGAGGCTGGGATGATTTATATTGATTATTCTGAATACCACCACTAAGCCACCTGTACAGACACTCACTTCACGAGTAGAACATCTGGTTCTTTTTCATTTATCCATCACCATTGATGATCCATCACCATGTTTCATCACTAGATACCTTTGAATGTATATCTATACCTGTTCAGCTAACGCCCCCCATGCTAGTTGAGATAAGGATTTTTGGACTAAGCTAGGAGTCAGTCGAGTGCAGGGCGAAAGCCTGCGATTTAATTCTTGCCCAATGCAGTACGATTTAGGATGAGTATCGCTTCTGCTCTGTTAAGGGTGTGATTAGGGACTATAAGAGAGCGTTATTTACTAGGAGTTTTGTATGTTATTAGCTGGGGTGTGTAGGATGAGATTTTCTCCAATAGGTTACCAGTTTAGAGTTTGGAGTATAGCCGGAGCGGGTCGCAATGACATTCAGAGCGATATGGAGGCAGTGTTATAGCCCTTGAGCTCTGGGCAGGTCAGATGGATAGCCAGAAAGCAGCTTGTGTCATCCTCAAAGATGAGCAGGTCAGGTCACGAAAAGGAGAGAAGACAGCAACCGGGATTTACGTTGTTATTATATAATCATGTTGAGGAAGCTAGACGTGCCGATTAGAGAGGCCTTGAGGATTTATGACGGTATTCGGCTCTGTCATGAGCAAGATGATGGTGCTTATTATATAATAGTAAATGATTTCTCCTTAATATCTATCTATAACCCTAGTAACATCTTAACTTTCTCAACATTACTTCTATTTATCAAAATTACATTTTTTTAAATTCTTATCCATAATAAAAAATATCAATTACATTAACGCATAAATTACAACTATCCTTCCCAATATTAACTAACTATCTATTACTCATATAAAAATATATTTAACTTAACTAAATCCCTCTCCTATAATCTATATATCTATTCAACTCAAATTTATCACTATTACTCTCTTCACCCCACCCCAAAACCAGACCCATTAATGCTGCATTTACACGTACTAGTTTACACGCAGACAGTCTTTGTCTCCTTCTAGAAAGTGATAGATATACCAACCCATAATGTCACTTGTCTACTCGAGATATAGATGACTCTAGAAGAGTAAACTCTTAGAAGAAAAGCTCCACCATTTATTACACATATACTGCTCTCTATACACAACTCTCACAATATACAAAAATTATCCAATTACAAAAAGTGTACTCACACAAACACTTGATTAAGATATGCACTCTTAACTAGACATTATAACAAGTCAGGCAGCACTACAGTAAGTCATACCTCATTACGTTTAGAATGTAAATCACCATCTGCTTCAAATACAACACCAGAACCCACAATAATTTCCACTTATCCTGAGGATGTGTTGTTTACATCTGTGCAGCCTTACAAAAAAAGAATTCTCTATGATTATGTATGTTTTGATTGCTTCTGTCAATCTTGAATATGTAATCCGTCTTACCATTTATGATTTATATAACTATAAAAAAATGCTAACTATTAGAATACACCCAAACATATAAAAAACTATCACGATTTATTTTCGCTATATAAATATTAGAGATACCCGAAATACTAAGTAACCAAACTTCAAACACAACCCCACCACAACACCCCAACATCCGTCCTCGGACTATGACCTCACATGAGTGTGTCCGCCACTTCTCATTAATGCTAACCGACTGCTCGTACTTCAGTTATACATTGCCCAATTGGTGAATCAGTCACTGCACGCAGTATCCTTACTATAAATCAGTCCCTGAGCGGAAGTATGTTTTTGTAAAACCGCTTCTCGTGACTTACCCGCTCCTCGCTTCTATGCGTCGTGTTATGTGTGCATTGCAGATAGGTGCTTGAACCGTCTAACTTGTTCGATTTACTAGGTGCAGTAAAAATATTTTTATGTTGTATCTCTTTTTAAGACTAACTGTAAAGTTAGTATTGAGTTGTATGAAGGTTGGTAGATCGCCAGGAGTCGCTGTCATTGAGCGGAATGTTGTTAATTGGCAGATTCTTCGGGAGAATCGTCTGTATAATGACGTTCGTGAATCGGAGGTACAGTATCCAGCTGAAGAGTATGTCGGATAAGATACGGTTTGGTATCTTGACAAAGTAGAGCTTGTGTTTGAGTGTTCAAGAGTGGGCCTTGTGTTATCGTGAGTCAGCTAGAGTGGCACACACACATTCCGTCAAGCGCAGCTGGTCCGTGTCGTTGTACAGGGTGTCGGGTGTGTGAGTGTGTCGATTTGGAGATTCGATCAGTGAGGAGATTGGCTTGAATGCTTGGTGAGGCTGCTTTATAAGACAAGTTTGGACTCTCAGTGAATCATCACGCGTGTCCACTGATCAAAACATTTTACGGATTTTGGAGAAAGAGAGATCCTCCTGTGACTAGATGTCGATGGTTTAACAAGATTATTTCCACGATTAAAGTATAAAAGATGTGCCAAATTGACGAATTAAGATTCAGCATTACTATTTCTATCGCCGGGACGGGGCAACTGGATTTGGCAACGAAAAAGAACCCCTCGATCTATTCTTACTTGGGGGAAAGAGATCTTGTTTCAAGTTTATTATACAATTCTTTCTCCTTCAAAACTACAAATCTCGAATGAAGATCACAAATTTTCAACAAAAGATTGAGGAAAGTTTAGTGAGGCAGGGGTCAAAGGATCTCCTTGTGCATGCCCAAATCTACGGTTTATGAAATTTCATCCACATGTGATATTTCTACAATGCTTTAAACCCAACCATCATAGATTCCTTGAATGCGTCGCCGGTGGTAATCGTTTGACTCACTCTCTCGAGATGTTATGTACACTATTAGTCGTGAAAATAAGTCGAAAGTTCGCAACTTATAAAAAAACGGTTCGTTTCACGTAAGTAGAGTCGCTAGAAATAGACTTCTCGCTTCTACCACGGCAATGTCCATCGGGAAATGGCCGCTTTACTGATGCCTGTTTAATGCCTATGCTTGCGTCAATGTTCAGACTCACGTCAGAGACCGTTTTTAAAAGCAATTTCTGAAAGTTGTAGGTGGAACTTGTGAGGGACGATCCTACTCAGAGCGTGCTTGCGCGATTGGCAACACTTTCCCAATGCTTCTGCTAATCGTGCCTAAGAAGACCGCAACAAGCTGAGTACATCGAGATATCGAAGAGAAATCGTTTCAAGGAGACCCTAATTAATCGATTGGACAATCAATCAATGGAGACCACTGGGGTCTCTCGTGTCCGACAAGTTTAATTTAAACACGTTTCATAGATCAAACTTCAAGGGTTCTAAAAAACGAGGGAACATAATTTTCAATCAAAAGTATAACCAGAAATTATCAAACGCCACCTCAAAAGATTGGAGCTTACAATTAATCTCGGAGTACGCATGAAGACAAATGACGTTAATTATGAGAATTAATTGAGAAAATCAAATAAGCAATATGAGGTGGAATTAGAAAGAAAGATGATGGATAATGAAGTTTGACTAGACATAAATGCGTTGCAAGAAGAGTTAATGAATGATTTAAGAATAATGAAGAGTAGTTTTTTTCAAAGGATTGAATCCACGCTTGTCATGTGTTGGGCGCGGGTCATTAACCTAGCAACACGTTGTGCTAACCCTGAGGTGTTGATTGCAAACTAATCACCACTCGAATCGGTTATTCTTATAATGGAACCTCCAATTCCCACCTCCTTTCTCTTCCTTCTTCCCGATACGGTGGGTGGAATCGGGAACCGAGGTGACAACGGATAACTGGTGCAACCGAGTGAGAAGTACCAGGAAGTACAGACATCCAACTCCTCGGTGGTAGGTCGCCAGAATTGCAATCTCCATTTGGTAGAGCCCTTTTAGCTGCTGTTCAGAGCCTCTAACGTTTATACCATATCCCTTCTCAGGATCCAACAAAGCAAAAAGCTCCAATGAAAAAGATGCTAACTTATGACTTTCAGAAAATTGTGTTGAAATCTGAGTTAGGGAATTTACATTCGAGTCAGGTTTCGGACGCTCTTCTGAGACATATGCGTGAAAATTTGGTTCAATGTTTAATAGTCTCTCATCTTATATACTAGATAGAAAACGCTGGTTTTTGACTTATCTAAGAAATCACGAGATGTAGGAGAAGTTTGTTGGGCGGGTTCTCCTATAAAAGACTGCCTGAAAATACTTGGCAGACCGCGGCAAAGTTTCTTATTCCATGTGATGTTTTCCGGAGATAGTTAGAAAGCTATAGCCCATTGGTCGATCTTGGTTGCAGCATCTAATTGATGCCTACTTTCATATGGAAGGAAAGCTCTTACTTTGAACGATAACTCGTGCTCCTCGATTGATTTGCTAGAGAACTTGCAGAGAGACGATTCGACTTACTAGTCTCATCGCGGTGAGTATGTGCTTGATGATTGTCTTGTAAAGTAGGGAAGTTCCAATATTCTGGCTGACTGTAGTTCGTTGATTAATGTGGGTTGATCCTCGGGGTTCCCTTATTCTCAAGAGACCCTTTTTGAGGACGGAGTAAGGTAAGTGGACCCAGTGGAGACACGTGCTTTGATTGATGATTGCGGTTCGAAGAATTAACTCTCGAGTTGATGATGAAGCCATACCTTTAATGATTGGTCAAACTATCTGAGAACTCCTACAATAATGCTTAAATCGGTGTACAAATCGATGTCATCGACGTTTCATGTGGAGGAGTTATGCTTCATAGAAGAGCGGGTTTTCGGACGTTCTGCAAACGTGCAAAGTCGCAACTCACCGTTTTTTTTTCTTTAGATCTATCCTTTTTACTTATTATCCCTCTCTCTCTCTTTAGAGGGAGGTGAATTCATTTTGAAGAATCGAATAAGCTTGTCTACAAATGATGTCAATGTTCCACGAGAAATGCGATTGATGCCGGACTTTGTCCGGATGGAGACCCTTGTCATATTTTACTCGAGACGTTATTGAAATGACGCGATCCATCATCATCTCCTATCCCTGCTCAGGAAAGAGACTTAATTTTGAGAAATTAAAACAAATTTAAATCTTCTATCGATGTGATCCTTTTACCGGGTGAAAGCTTGAGCAAAAGGATTTACTTTCTCATCTTGAATTAGCGTTTTTTAGAAGGAACGATATAAAATTACCCGTCATAAATTCTAAAGTTTAAAAGTGAAGAAAAGCCCGCGCCCTTTTACAGGTTCTTAAGTCCCCAAAAACAAGGCCATGCAATAGAAAGTCTGTCGGACCTTAAGGGGTATCGGACCTATTTTTGTACTCCTAAAGTTTTTAATGGAAGCACGACGCTTCAAACCGGCGATTTCGACATCAAAGAAGGGGTAAAATACGAAAAATTCATGAGGTTATCAAAGGGGGAAGTTATCAAACTCCTTGATGCACGGATTGATTTTTACCCTATCTACGATATGTCTTGGGTGACGTCCGTTCATTGTGTGCTAAAAAAGGGTGGTATGACCGTTAGTTGAATAATGAAGTTACGGAGTTAATACCCACTAGGTTAGTTACGGTGAATTGCTGGCGATTTTTGTATTGATTACCTAAAGCTGACTAGAGGACCCTCGTTAAAAGAACCGATTTCTAAAGACCATTTCCCGTTGCCTTTTTTGGACCAAATGCTCGAAAGACACGCAGGAAATGAATATTATTGTTTTCTAGATGGATTTTCAAGATATTTTCAAATTCCGATTGACCCACAAGACCAAGATAAGACCACTTTCACTTGCCCTTATGGGACATTTGCCTACCGACGTATGCCTTTTGGTTTATGTAATGCTCCAGGCACGTTCCAAAGGTGCATGATGGCCATTTTCCATGACATGATCGAGGAAACAATGGATGTCTTCATGGACGATTTCTCGGTCTTCGGGGATTCTTTCTCGTCATGCCTCTTGATTGAAATCCCTTTACTATATATAAATATAAATAAATATATAAATATATAATAATGAGAATCAAAAAAATCTCAATTGTAGTAAATCCGGAAGTATGATTCCCGGGTCGTTATCCCCAACAAGGAATGCAATTTAAAGTCGAGAGTCGTTTTGATAATCGATGCTTGAATGGAACAAGGTTTAGATTGATTTTCTAAAACTACATGAAATTTAAGGCAATTTAAACTAAGAACAAATAAGGCAAAACAAATATAAACTAAAAACGCAAACCGGGAATCCTAAACGTGACCTAAAAACCCTAAATTATCAAAATTAAGTTCTAAAATGAACTTTTTGGCTTTTATAAGTCTTAATTGACTAAAATGCTAGAACAAAGAAAACTAGACCAAAAACTGAAGAGTTTAGGGCTTAAAAACACTAAAAACGTGAACGGGGTTCAATCCCGTTCTTTAAAAAATCAAATTTTGCAATTTTAACCCTACAAAAGCAAATCTAATTTTTCTAAGTCCTAAATGTTAAAAGAAAATTTTCTAAAATATGCTTTTGAGAAATTCTGGGCTTACGAGGGTCTTGCTACGGGGGTTGAGGGCCTCGGTATGGATGATGAGAGTCATGGTATAGATGATGAGATTCATGGTTTAGACAAAGAGGGTCATAGTGTAGAGAGTGATGGATTTGGTTTAGAGGAGGAGGAGGAGGTTGTACTTGGGGGTTAGCAACAGGAAGCTCCGGTTGTGAGACAGCTGTGAGTGCGCCTTTAGGACTTGGGTATAGAGCGTTGAGGCGCCAAGAGTTAGCATTAGAGGAAGATCATGTATAGAGTACGTTTGAGGTCGGACAGGGTTCTGGATCTGCACTAGAGTCTGAGAGACCAGAGAGGGTGACGGCATCTAGACAGCCTACACTCACCACATGGATAGACCCGGAGGATGGTATGATTTATATTGATGTTCCTGCTTACCCACCACCAGCACTACCTGTTTAGAAATCACATTCACTCGAGTGAACATCTGGTTCACTTCCTATTTCTCCATCACCTTCTATTGTTCCTTCACCCATTTCATCACCTATGACACCGCTGACTATACCATCTCATGTAGCTACAACCCGCTACGGCTGAGACTAAGGGATTTTTGACTGAGCTGGGAGCTCAAGTCGAGATGCAGGGGGATTAATTCATGATCATGCGGTACGATTGGAGGAGCTATCACCTGATCTGTTTGATAGGTATGATAGGGACATAGGAGAGTTATTTACTAGGTCGGGGGCAGTTAGGGATGAAATTTTCTCCTAGAGGTACCAGTTTTGGAGTCCAGAGTACAAGCAGGAGAGGGTCGCAGTGACATTTAGAGCGATATGGAGACCAGTGTTAGCCTTAGAGTCATGGGCAGGTCAGACGGATGCACAAAGAGCAACTCTGTGGCATGCCATCAGTGATATGCAAGGAGAGAACCGGGATTTGCGGTTACAACTTGCTGAGGAGAGACATGCGTGATTAGAGTTGGCTGAGGTTGTTGACAATATGAGGAGAGGGCAGGAGCCCAGAGGAGGTGCATAGGGTATATGAGGTTTGGGCTAGTATTTTGTGTATATCACTAAACCATGTAGCATCGGTTATGTTAGCCTCAATTTATTGAGTCGAACAAGGAAGCTCGGTCACTCTACGATGGAGCTTCGGTCTTTAATTAGTTAATGTTGTAACAGGAAAATATCGGGAATCGGGCTCGATAGATAATCTAATATTGTATATGTTTCGGGTTTAATCCCAAACAAAACCCGAGCCCGGGTCCTAGTTAAATATCCCGCGCGTCACATTAAATGTGTAGGGGTATATATATATTTAGATATTTTCTAAATATCTAAATATATATATAGATATTTTCATTTTTAGAAAATATCTTTTTCATAAAATCTAATTTCTTTTCCATCTAAAAACTCTCTCATCTCTCTCTCCTCTCTCATTCCGATTCTCTCTCTCTCTCTAGTTTCTTTTATTCGAGTTTCGCGTTTATGAAGTGAAGTATAACGGGTTCCTACAATTGGTATCAATCGCCTCGGGTGGATAGCGTGGTTTTTTTTGTTGTTATAAGCATATAAGACTCGACAGATTTGCTTTATCACTCGGCACCTATAATTTTTCGTGGCTCTTTTGGTGTTACTCGGGTGAAAACAAGAGAAGAACGAGCGGAAAAAACGTTAGCACCGAAAAAGTGAAGAAAAAACGTTTCGATCGAACGAGCGGAAAACGAGCGATCGAACGAGCGATCGAACTAGCTGATCGAACTAGTTGATCGAACTAGCTGATCGAACTAGTTGATCGAACAAGCTGATCGAACAAGCGCGATCGAACAAGCTGATCGAACAAGCGCGATCGAACGAGCGATCGAACAAGCGCGATCGAACGAGCGATCGAACGAGCGGATCGAACGAGCGATCGAACGAGCGGATCGAACGATCGAACGAAGCAAATTTTTTTTGGATCGAACGAGATTTTTTTTGAAATTTTGCGTGACGAAAAGGGTTTCAGTAAAACGGCCATAACTTTTGATCCGTAACTCCGTTTAAGGCCCGTGAGCTGTCAAATCGAAGAAAAAAAGGTGACGGATCACGCTGTAACCACCCGAAGGCAGGTTAAGGATTTTTCAAGGCCCAAAAAGCTTGTTTTCAGTGATTTATTGACATTTTTCAGTTTTTTCTGGAATTTTTGACCGCAGATTCCGCATCAAATCATTCACGGTTTTCTATTGATTCTGTAAAATCCCGTTAATTCATTTATCGGTTTTAATCATAGACGTGTAAAATCCCGTGAACGTGAATTGCTTACAAAACCACAACTTCAATCACAATATCCACTTAAGATCCAACAAAATCTTTCACACTTCATAATAAATAACCAATTATTCATCATGTCTACTCCAATTAACACATCCTCCACAGATAGCCAAATGCATAACAATATAATGGCAGCTGGTTCAAAAGAGCGTCCACCGATGCTTGGACCAGGGAGATATTCTCAGTGGCATTCGCGTTTTCTACGATACCTTGACACTAAATCGAATGGTGAATATCTGAGAAAATGCATCTTTGTAGTCCATATTTACTTCGAAAGTACTCTTTGCAGCAGGTGAGCAGCCAGTGAACATTCTAAACTGTAGCTGAACTTGAAGAAGTTGAGACAATACTCACTTGTCAGCTGAGAAACAAACTTTACTTTCAGCTGTAAAGGAAGCTATTTTATTGATTTCTGGTACTGGTATTGGGGATGAAATTTACTCAACTGTTGATGCATGCTAAACAGGCTGAGAGATGTGGACAGCATTGTAGGCTACTACAAGGGGAATGTTGAAAGTACAGCGATGTGGAAGGGTACCAATCTAGTTTGGAATCTTGGGAATTTTCTTCTAGAGATGTGAATCCATGGAGTCGCTATTACTCCCGATTTTTTAATCTGATGAATGAGTTGACAAGGAACAAACTTGCAAATTTCAACATTGCAAGTGAATGTTCTAATTCTTCATCTATCTTCAACCAGAATGGTCAAGATTTGTGACAGTTGTCAAGCAGGGACAGGAAATAGACACGGTCTCATATCACAAGCTGTTTGACGTTCTGAAGCAGTTTCAAAACGAAGTTAATGATATCCGTTCTGAGAGATTAGCCAGAAGTGCAAATCCATTAGCACTTCTTGCGGCTGCTCAACCAAATTCAGATAACTACTATGAGGCACCTGTACCTCAAAGATCGAATGCACCATCATACAAAGCAATTTCTCTCAAACACGATCATCTGCAACTACCGACATAAAGGTTTAACGAGATCGCCCCCCCCCCCTAAACATTTACTCCTCAATTCCCTGAGTCAGTTTCTCGAGGAAGAATGTGATCCAGAACAAGCTCGAGGGATAAGATATGCAAAAGTACTTGGCACTCCTTGATAAGTATTTTAAAGAAGTGTTACAAAACCTTCCTCAACAACAACTTAGAACTTCTTCAAACTCCACGATCAAGACTGAAGATACCACACCCAAGGTATACATTGACAGTCAGTCAGGCAGTTTGGAGTAATCAGTGGACAGTGACCGTTGCTGGGGTAGGGAAACAGTAGGCAGTCCGGTTGTGCAAAAGATGGGAATACAGTGCTTTAACTGCAAGGGATTTGGACACTAGCTAGGGAATGCTGGATGCCAAACGGGTTAAAGACATACGCGTATCCACAAAGGAGAAGATGATGATGTGCAAAACAAGTGAACAAGGTGTTCCACTTCAAGCTGAGCAAGCTGATTGGTCTAGAAGACAAGGATGAAGAAATTGATGTTTTTTTTTTTTTTTATTTTTTTTTTGTTTAAACTCAAGAGGGGTATTGGAAGCACAATTACAGTACAGGCAAAGATTCAGGAAGGGTCTCACTGAAGATTCCAGTTCTACAAAGTCAGCCATTGGAAAGGTACAAAACCATGATGAAATTAATGTGTTTGCAATGTGAGTACGCATTCTGAGCCAAACCTGAAATCCATTAACGACACATATGTTTTGAGAAGGATGATAGCGATGTCATTTCCTGATTCATTCAAATATATGTACTAATGCGATAATCAGGTTGAACAAAATGCGGCTGAATGTGTTGATGAGCGCCTGCTGCGCTTGCTAATTTAATATGCTAATTAACTCTAAGACATGGAGGAAACAAAACGGTACAAAAGCAAATTAAAGGAAAGCAAACGCTATTTCATTGAATCAAGGAAACTGAAGGAGTGCAAAAACTAACTTGGATGGTCTAGTAGGGCTCTCGGGGGACGGCTATAGCAGTTCGGGATAGTTCTCTAATTGACTTCAGACCAAACAGGATGAAGCTTGAGAAGTACACGCCCTTAATGACCTAACGAGTGATTATAAAAATAATTCAAAACAAAGTTAAATGACACTCTTTTCTTTTTTTTTTAGGACTATTAGCTATTAAAAACATTGACATTTCAGTTGTCAATCAGAATCTTGATGAGCTAGTAAAAGAGGTCTGTTAAAATAAGTCACAATTTGAAGGTCAACTCAAAGAGAAAACTAACGGAATTTGGATTTAAAGGTTAAGGAAGGGAAAAGGAACATTGACACGATGGATTGAGATGGAGAACAGTAAAGTTTTTAAATGAAATTATTATTAAACGCAATCAGTCAATACAGACCATTCACATTTTAGCACACCAAATGCGCAACGTATCATGGTAGATCAACCCCTTCTGCGAATCCAAAGTACTGCAAAGCAAGCTCAATTCTAATAAGCCCCGTTTGTATCAGATCATATGATACTTCTGATCCTGCAAACAAATTTGCCCCTGATGGGGAGAGATTATGACTTCTTTCAGAGAAGAGTAGATCAAAATGGATGAGACTAAAGTGAAACCATATATTACACATATCAAAACAGTCTTTATGAAAATTTCAAACCACCATCCAAAGCCTATCTTGATCTGTTGGAACGCGCTAAAGAGATAGAGACAATGTGGAGAAAACACGTTATGTTAGGACAAAACCAAACATTGCTAAAAACATTGGCCTTTTACCCATTGTCTAAAATACATTAGTAAAAGTAGACTACTTTTTAACGATATGACAAACACTTCAATCATTTTGAACAATTTGTCAAACAAACGTGGTCTAATCATACTAGTAGTGCATTTCCTTACCCACCTGCCAGAGTATGGATGGTTTGATAAAATTCTTATTAATGCCTCTTTTCAGACAAAACTAATACTAGACGTCATTGTTTTATTCATGAAACTATAAAGGGAGATGAAATGACGATTTGGAGTACGTTAATTCCCTTGAAAAGGAGCTTGACGAACTTGAATCAGAAAAGGCTGATTTTTCAAACATATATGATCTACTTCTCGATGAGTGTGTGTCTAAAGATGTTACATGTTCGTATTTGCATTCTCTGTCTGATTTAAATGCTAATACTGAATTGCAATGCTTATATCTTTTTTTTTTTTTATTTTCAATAAAAAATTTTTTTCCTTTATTTTTTAATTTTTTTTAAAAATAAAATTTTTATAATTCTTTTTTTATAAAGTCAAGAATGTGAATGTCTGCTCAAAAGCTTCGAAAACAAACTGAATCTGTTAAACAAAGAAGTTCATATTAATTTGTTAAAAAAGGTTTGCTAAACTTGAAAAAACACTCAATTTCTCTGAACACTTTCTTTACAACATTGTAAAGTATCAGTTGAAAAAAAAACCAGTTTGCAGAGAAAAATGCATCACTGTATTTCGAAAAGAGCCGTGAACAATATCATGAAATACAATATTTGAAAGCTCAAATGCAAGACAAGAACATGGTGATAAATGAGTTTAAAGAAAACGCATTCTGGTAAACAAATGGAAATGTCTGTGGAAACTCAGTTGATTAAACCATAGTTGTTCGACAACCAATGCTCAACGGATTCAAAACAATCAGTTTTAGGAAAACCGACTCTTTTTCAAATTCTCCTGAAATAGAAGTTTTCAAGCGAAACAGTCGGTTAATAAACTCAATGTGTCGTGATGGTTTATTTAAACAAGTCACTCAACAGAGTTTGCCTCAGAATAGAAAACCCAAGCGATCAACACAAATGTGCTTAGACCAGGAATGTTTTAGTATTGCCTCCACCAAAAACACATACTAGAACTCAAAGTTCAACATGATCTAGGAATACTAATCCTCACATGTCCTAAATCTGTCAGGAAGATATTCACACTACTAGTGTTAGCAGACCACAGCTTAAGAGCTCAACAAGTGAAAGATAAGTAGCTGCCAACATAGTCAGTGAAGTTTCAAAAGAAGGAAGTAGAAGTCCTTCATAGGATTTCTAGTCATTCTAAGAAACAAAGTCTGTAACTGGTGTAATAAAGTTCAAAAACCTCCAGAAAATTTGAATGTAAATGCTGTTTGTGCTGATTGTGGAATATGTGTCGTTAATCTCAGCTCATGATGCTTGTGTTTCTGAGATACTGGAATATGACGTGAATGCTAGAACTAAGAGCCTAAGGTAGTGCCTATTAGGCTAGTAAACCCAACAGAAAAGCGAACAAATATGTGTGCAACAAAATTATGAAAATACAGTTGCTTAAGGTACACTATTCAGATATACAGAGTTACTATAAGAGTTGTATGAGAATACATATAAGGTATGGAATGGGGTGGATAGCTAGGATGTTCCAACAGGTTAGACTACTGGACACAATAGCCCACTAAGGACCAAAAAGTTATGGATGCTAGATTAGGAACGCTGGGGTGAATCAACAAGTATTATTCCCACTATGAGGACATTGTCTCTAGGATAACTAATGTATTGAAGATATCAAAATTCCTTAGATCAATTTTGTCAATGTTCATCGTTACCTCATAATTCTCTTGAAGATATGTACAAACTCATCATATTCATTGTTGATCTGGACTGAACAAAGCACTTGACGGGCTATCTCAAGCTTTTGTGTACAATTTTGTGGAGAAATTTCTGGGTATGTTCGTTTTGGAAATGATCAGTTTGCTCATTTCTTGGTTATGGAGATTGATCAGGAATGTCTCGATTAAACGGGTTTATTACGTCGAGGCCTAAATCACAATCTTTTGTCTCGGTTGGTCAATTCTGTGATGCTGATTTTGGAGGTTGCTTTCAGGAATTCTACATGTTTTGTGAGAGATTCTTCAAGGATACGATTTACTAACTGGTAGTCGTGGAGCTCATTCTCACAATATCTCTCTCAAGAAACATCTTCACCAACTCCAATATGTTTCATGGCAAAGGATTCACCAACTCAAGCATGGTTATGACATCGTAGACTTTCTTATCTTAAACTTCGATTACATAACCTTACTCTCAAGAAAGAAGTTGTGACGGCTTACCCAGTTGAAAATATTTCATGGATCAAACTTTGTTCATCTTGTGAAATGAGTAAAGCAAAAAGAAGTTCATTCAAGACAAAAGCAGTTCCTAGTTCCAAAGGAAGGCTAAATTTGCTTCACATGGACTTGTGTGGTCCAATGCGCGTTGCAAGCATCAATGGGAAGAAGTATATTCTGGTGATTGTTGATGACTATTCAAAGATACACTTGGACTCTTTTTCCTACTATCAAGGAGGAAACACCAGAAGTTCTCAAAGACTTTCTCAGTTGATTTCACGCATTCTTCAAGCTCAAGCTATTACTGTACGTACTGTCAGAGGCACGGATTCCTTGAACAGACACTCTTGCCTATTTCAAAGAAGAAGGCAATGAAACATCGAACCTTCTACTCCTCGAACAACTGAACAGATTGGCGTTGTCGAAAGACGGAACCGCTACTCTGTTGAGGAGTGCGCGAACGATGCTTTCAGCTTTTAAGCTTCACTTTATCTTTTTTGGGCTGATGCAGTTTGAAACCGCATGCTATACTCAGAACAGATCAATCATCATATCCACTCATGGAAGACGGCATATCACTAAACAATGACAGGAAACCTTCAATAAAGCATCTTCACATCTTTGGTTGCATTTGTTACATAACTAGAGATGGGGAAAATCTGGATAAGATGAAAGAAAAAGGGGATCCATGTGTCATGGTGGGATAATTCTACGTCAGTCTAAGGGGATTATCGTGTTTACAACAAGAGTACCTGCTTGATGTGAGGTCATTCATATCAAGTTTGATGAAATCAAAGAAATGATGTCTGATCACAACAGTTCAGACCTCGCACCTCAACGACAAGAGATGTCTGTTGAAAATGTCTCTTCAGGCCTCGTTCCTCAAGGACAAAAGGCGTCAGATTATGACAACTCTGACCCCGTGCCCCCAAGACAAAATGTTGTTCCTTCAGCAGAGAAGACAGATTCGTCACATCAAGGGTTAGAATTTCTCTTCAGTCCTTTACTTGAAGAATATTACAATCCAACACACGGTCTCGCTGAGGAAAACAACACTGATCAAGCACCGAATGCATCATTTCAAGAAGCTGAATTTATCAATCCTTTTTGTACACGGGTACAAGAACTTGGTGAGTCTTCCTCACGCAACATTGATAACACCGATGTGCATTCATTTCAACCACAAAGTCATGATTATCGATGGACCAGAGATCATCCATTGGAACAAGTTCGTGGAAATCCAACCATGCCAGTTCAAACAAGACGACAGCTTGCCACAGATCCTGAAATGTGTATGTTCGCGCTCACGGTGAGTATTGTTGAACCGAAAAACATTAAGGAGGCAATGGCTGATTCTGCATGGATCGAAGCAATGCAGGATGAACTTCATCAGTTCGACAGACTAAAAGTCTGGGAACTAGTCGACAAACCATTTGGCAAGATGATTATAAAGCTAAAGTGGTTATGGAAGAACAAGAAGGATGAAGATCAGACTGTAATTCGCAACAAAGCACGACTTGTTGCTAAAGGTTATGCTCAGGAAGAGGGTGTTGATTTTGAAGAATCATTTGCACCAGTTGCTCGCTTGGAAGCAGTTCGGATTTTCGTTGCCCACGCAGCACACAAGTCTTTTCCAATCTATCAGATGGACGTGAAAACGGCATTTCTTAATGGTCCACTGAAGGAGGAGGTTTATGTTGCTCAGCCAGACGGGTTCCTTGATCCAGATCATACAGAAAAAGTTACCTACTCAGGGAAAGCTTTGTTGGATTAAAGCAAGCTCCAAGAGCCTGCGTACGATGAAACTATCAAAACTTCCTGGATGTCCAAAGGATTTACTAAAGGTACAAATTGACCCAACTTTATTCAAGGATAAAATACCCGGGAAGGATTTTCTACATGTGCAAATTTAGTTGATGACATAAATTTTTTGATCGGACTAAATCCTAAATACTTCAAAACGATTTGAAACATTAATGCACAGTGTTGATAGTCCTTAATGGGGGAGATGAAATTCTTTTTAGGACTTCAGATCCACCAGTCCCCAAAAGGTATTTTTATCAATCAGGCCAAGTACGCTTTAGAAATTCTGAAAAAGCATAATATGGACAATTGTCACTCCATTGGTACACCATTGGCTACAAAACCTAAACTAGATGTAGATTTGAGTGGAGAACCCGTAGACCAATCTGATTATCGTAGTAAAAAATGGGCCTCATGTACTTGACATCTAGTAGACCAGACTTAGTGCAAGCAGTATGCTATTGTGCACGTTATCAAGCACGACCAACACAAAAGCACCTCAAGGAGGTTAAAAGAATCTTTAAATACCTAAAGGGTACCATTAACATGGGACTCTGGTATCCAAAGGATTCTGGCTTTGAACTAACAGCATTTTCAGACGCTGATCATGCCGGATGCCTTGATACTCGGAAAAGCACTTCTGGAGGGATACAGTTCCTTGGTGATAAACTTGTAAGTTGGATGTCAAAGAAACAAAACTGCACTGCAATGTCTTCAGCAGAGGCAGAGTATGTGGCGTTATCTGCAAGTTGTGCTCAAGTAATGTGGATGAGGACACAACTTCAAGATTATGGCTTCAACTACAACAAAATACCGTTGTACTGCGACTCTCAGTCAGCCATAGCAATCTCATGCAACCCCGTACAACATTCACGGACAAAGCACATCCATACTCGGTATCACTTCATAAAGGAACAGGTTGAAAATGGTATAATTGAATTATATTTTGTCAGAACTGAATACCAATTAGCTGACATGTTTACGAAAGCCCTTCCTGAGGATCGGTTTAAGTATCTTGTCAGAAGGATTGGTATGAGATGTTTGACTCCAGCTGAACTGGAGGTTCTGACAAATGACACTGCTTGATATCATCATCAAACATCACCATGTATATATTTTTGAGAAAAGCAAAATACAAAAATATAAAACTTCAAAAAGAAAATACAAAATCAGAAAATCAGAAAATTTACAAAAAGATTCTTCTCGACATGTCTCTTGGAATCGATAACATTTACGTGCTTAGAAATGTCGATTAACATTGACACGGGTGTGTAAATGAAGTTCGAGCGAGAGTTTTTCAAATAGTTTCAAAACATGTCATTTCTAATTTTCTAAATGGCTTATGTGCAAATGTCAGTACATAACCCACACTTCAAATAAAGGAAGGTTTATAACTTATCCTCACAACGAGAAAATTAACGTTTCTCGGTCTTGAGCTGTTCTTACAAGACATTCAATGTTTTTAGCTCAAGAAAAAGGATAGTGTACGTTTCAGTGCGCTTACCTTTACGTAGAAGAGAAGTCTTCTAAATCTGGTTTTTCAAAAAGTTGAAACACAAATTTTTCAGAATTTCTCGATGAATAATTTCATAATCTTTCAAATTGTGTGTTCAACACTCCAACCCTCACAATGTTTCAAAACGACAAACAATTTCTCAATGGTTCTTATTATGACGGGGGAGTTTTTCGAAAAACAAAGTTTTAATGTTCTTGAACTACATCCTCAACGGACATTCTTATGTATTCAAAACCTTATCAAAATGTTCTCAAAACCATTCATGTCTGATTAATATTTTCTCCCACAGATTTTTCAAGACATATTTTAATCACAAGGTATTTCAAAAACTAAGTGTTTATTATTTAAAATAAGGGGAGAAAATGTATTTAAAATATGATCTATTCGACTCAATGTGCTGAAGAAAAGGTTTTATGGTTTATCTTTTAATACCAACAACTTCTTAATTCACGAGATTATGAAGTATATATGGTGGTTAGAGTTAGGAATCAAATCCTATGATCCAACCAGAACCGGGAGATTAACCGAGGATAATCCACAAGTTAGAAATAGCAGTCCTTAGGTATGATGGAGATGAATGTTTATGGGATATGACGACTAAGATTGAGTTAACACTGGAACATTCACAAAAAAGGTGTTAGTAATGGACGTCTTGGTAAGCATTCGATGGCGTGGAAGAATTAAATTGGACCTGTATGGATAAAGGGTCTAAAACCAAAGAAGCCCTCCACACAACTTAAGGCATAAAACGGGGCAATAATAATCTATCAGAATCTAAGGGTGATTGCTGGGTTTGAAAACGACATCATGACCCAGTGATGCAATGCACAAATTCCCAGCATTCGGGTTCTCTAAACAGAACTTGTCTCATTTGTCACGAGAGATACACCCGTTATCTATTGACATTTCATTCCGAGCTCGTGATATTGAATAGTGCAATATGCTCAGCCTCCGAGTACTAAACCAAAATGCACTATCGAGTCTAGAGCAAGAGATCAATTCAAAATCTCGTTAGGACAATTCCAATTAACTCTTTTGAACATCATCAGTTCAAAAGCGTTATCAAGAGGTCCTACGCATATCATGTGATATTTGCCAGAACATTCAGGAGTGATAACTCTTTAGTATTTCACAATGACGAATGGAAATCCCTCGAGTGTCAACATCAAACAGCATTACGGTAGGTGACTTGCGAGATTCGATATGAATACACTTGTGACAACGGATAACGATTTGGTTCAGTAAATGTGTTGACGGGTTGATGAATTTTGATAAAAACATGACACTTCCCGATGTGCTTACAAAAAACACTTTAAACGAGTGACACGTCGATTGATTTTCAAATCATTTCTCGTTTATCGCTAACGGTAAACCTGCAGGCTCAAAACGGTGGTAACGGCACCTCAATCCCTTCATATGCTACAATATACGAGACATTACTATCTAATAAGCTCCAGATTTAGAAGACAAAGACTCTTCCGCAAACTCTGATTTGAAGCTTTCAAAGATAATGCAAAGTATGAGCTAGGTGTCAAAGACAAAGATCGCAGATGGCAAAGACGATTAAAGTCAATGACAAAGGCTCAAAGTCAAGATCGCAAATGCATGAAGGAAAAGCTATCAACAAATAACGAAGGACAAAGACAAGAACACCGCAGCTTAAAAGACAAAGCAATCTCAATGATCTCTTGAAGGAGTGTAATCATTGATCTCACTTCGGTGGTGATTGTTAGTCCTCAATTTTATTGAGTCAATAAAAGGGAAGTTCGTTACGTGTTCAGGAACCTCACTTCAGGGGAGATTGTTAGCCTCAATTTATTGAGTCGAACAAGGAAGCTCGGTCACTATACGATGGAGCTTCGGTCTTTAATTAGTTACAGTTGTAACTGGAAAATATCGGGATCGGGATCGTTAGGATATCTAATATTGTTTATTGTTTTCGGGGTTTAATTCCCAAAAAAACACGAGCCGGGTCTAGTTAATTATCCCGCGTGTCTCGGGGATTATGTGTGAGCGCTCACATTAAATGTGTAGGGGTATATATATATATATATTTAGATATTTTCTAAATATCTAAATATATATATAGATATTTTCATTTTTAGAAAATATCTTTTTCATAAAATCTAATTTCTTTTCCATCTAAAATCTCTCTCATATTCTCTCTCTCTCTCATTCCGATTCTCTCTCTCTCTCTAGTTTCTTTTATTCGAGTTTCGCGTTTATGAAGTGAAGTATAACGGGTTCCTACAGGTTATGATTAGAAAAGCTTCTTTTTGTATTAGTAGCTATGACGAATCATTCTAGTTATTAGGTGATTTGTATTGAAATCGATTCATATTAGTGAAGGAAATTTTGTTTGATATTCGTGGATAGCGGTATATTGTGTTGATTCATGCTAGTTTGAGAGCGTAGTTTTGCCCGTGTGTGAGTGCGTTACGATTGGTTTCTCATGATAGAACAGATACCCACTTCCTTATTAGGATATAGAGTGCGATGTAGTTAGTATATTTTGTAAGCTCGAAATGTATTCGGGCTGATCGATTATACCGTCTTGTTAGGAGATCTAATAGGAAGGTGATAGATCATGAATGGTCACATAGAGTATTGGAAAGAGTTGTGGTGATCAGTTGGGAAATCTGATTATGCTTGTTATTGTGTAAGCTTTTGAGAGGTATCTTGACCCACCTAAGTGATGTGAGGTGTAAGACACTCGTAGAGTAGGATTGATTTGGAAAAGTTTAAGGTGAATAATGATGTGGTTTAGATTATGAAACAGCCTTCCTAGAAAGGTAGAGCCAGGATTGTTTGACCAAGTAAAGTTTGCTTGGGGATTTTAAGTAAGTAAGTATTAGTAAAGAACCATGGGTGTTGTTGAGAAAGTAGAGTGTGAGTCATATTGTGTAAGACGTATACCCTGTAGGGTTAGTCCCGTTGGTTAAATAACCAAAAAGTTTGGCAATGCCAAACCTGATAGATTAGTTGTCAACCCATCACGTCAAGGACGAGATCATATCCTGACACCCGACTGAGGCAGTGAGATCTAAGTTTGAGAAATTGTGAATTTAAGAGATAATTTGAGAGACTATCGTAGTGTTACGAATGTATATGGAACGACCATAAGAAAGTGTAATATTGGACTGTGGAAAGGCTTAGTCTTTAGGGGGGTCGTAAGAAACCTCGCTTGAAAAGACTAAACTTTAGTGATTGACGTGATTCTTGATGAATGGAATTTCCTGTGTTGTGAGCTGATAATTTGAGTTGAATTTCAGGGCGAAATTCCTTTAAGAGGGTGAGACTGTGATAACCGATAATATTCCCAGGGCTAAGTATAATAAAATGTTATAGTTTTGTATGTTGAAGTCTTTCGATCTTGTCAGTTTTCCTAATGAAAGCTGAAAAGTTAACTTCTGTTGTCTATTTTGCGTAAAAGCGGTTTCGGTTTAACTGGGATTTTTGATGAAGTTTTGAGTTCGTGAATGAATCATTTATGATTCGTTTTTCTATTTTAGAGTGGTTTTGAGGTTTTCAGTGCTTTCAGGGAAGTTTTCTCGCATTTAGCTAAAAATCGTCACGCAGCGCGTACCGGCACGACAGTTTATTTAAGTGTACAGATTTATGAGGTTGGTAATGTGTTAATGGGTTTATTTATTTAATAAATTCATAATATTGAAATAACGTTGATTTAAATTGTAAATCATGAGTATGAGATTTGAAAGTTATCAGAAAAAAATTTGTTTTCGCGAATTTCGGTAAAAGACTGTAACAGTCGTAAAAAGGTGAAATTTTAGATGAATATAAGTTTCCAAGCTATATTTTGTGATTTGAAGTGTTTTTAAATTAATGATCAAGGTTCGGTTGAGTTTTGTCAAAAATTCATTTTTTCGGTCCGGAGTCAGTCGATAACGGCTCAAAATGGATTTTTGTAGCTATTTAAGGTGATAAGTGTCATATGAATAATCCATGTTTATGAAAAAATGATTTTGAACGCAATGAAAATGATAACTAAGTTTGGGTGACGTTTTAAATAGATGAAAATTTAGCTTTTAAGT